>SNQJ01S0230309.1:0-14287 GCA_010110895.2 Picea sitchensis
GGTTAGTATAGGTGTCTTACAAGCTCTGAGTGTTAGCTTGGCTGCTGAAATATCAGGTCCTTCCTTCCAAGGCCCACTTGGCTAAGAGTGGCCTCTCTGATGGGCTTTGCCCTTCCTCGTCTTTAGGATGGAAATATGAAGCATTTATTTTGGAAAACATGGATTCGTGGTCCAGATCGGATGGAAGTGGGGAACGTCATGGGAGGATGGTACACTAGAAGTTTTTAGGGGAGTGAGTGAGGGAATTAGTTAAGTCATGTCTTCTCTGAGAAACAAAGAGGTGTTTCTTGCGGCGAAGGAGACAACGATAGGAAGCCTTGAGGTTGGAGTAGGAGGGGCAAGGTAAAGGCACGCCGGGTTGGCGTGGAGGGTATTGCATTCCTCACATACCATCGACCATAGGTAGGAGGTGGGTATTGGCAGATACGCAAAGCTGGCAGTGTAGGGCCTTGCATTCGTCATACCATCAGTTCATGGGGCGGGATTTGTTCTTTTGGGAGGTGGAAGTGAACTAGGTGAAGTGAGGGTAGGACGTGAGTGCCTTATTCCAAATGTTGGATGAGAGGCAGTTATACTTGGTAGATGTAGAATAAAGTAAGGAGAATTGGGTCTTGAAGGGGAGCATCTGTCAAAGGTGGGTAGAAGGTGTCCGTTCCTCTTCATCGAACTAAGATAGCGGTGGCAGGCCGGGGTTGTGGGTGCAAGGGGGTGATATAGCTCAAGAGAGAACTGGGGCGTGAAAGTACGGTTTGTGAGGGGATGGGGAAAGTGGAAAATGGTGAATAAAAGGGAGTAGGTTATGACTAGACAAAACATAATCCACAACACTTGCCTCTCCCCTACGGGGCCAACACGTGAAAAAGCGAGAATTTGGGAAACATGGGAGCCTGTTCAGAATCAACAACTCCTAAGATGCCCCTAAGTGTAAAAGGTGCCGACCATAGGATGT
The DNA here is from genome assembly GCA_010110895.2 of Picea sitchensis. Taxonomy (NCBI): domain Eukaryota; kingdom Viridiplantae; phylum Streptophyta; class Pinopsida; order Pinales; family Pinaceae; genus Picea; species Picea sitchensis. The sequence goes on from SNQJ01S0230309.1 coordinate 950, forward strand.
GAGTGGTCCCAATGCATCTTCTTTCGTGACATCTCAAGGAAGCCTCCCATTGACTCGGACCGGGCCTCCTCGATGCATAACATGTCATCCGCCACTGTGAAGGGAACTGGAGGGTTTTAAAAGGAGTTCAAATCCTAACTAGGAGAACCACATTCCAACCTTCGCGGAATTTTCCGTGTCCTATCAAATTTTGTCTTCTTGGTCTGTCTTTCACCAAGCAAAGGCTCTAAGTTTTCTCCTGTCTTCTTTTAGTTTTCTCGTCGCTTTTATAACATCCAACAGTCATGTTTAGTTTTTTTGCTGATTGTTATGGTTGTGGTCTCAATTTGGGTGCTCTAGCATGTAGTTTCGTATAGGAAAATTAGTACATGCATCTCAAATAACTACAACACACCTAATACATCTTTATGCTGAAATAATGGATAGATCTAAGAACCAATAGCATGCATTTGTAGACACAAATGTTTTGGTCAACATGACTTCGACAAAACTCCCCGTGAAAACCCGCTTTTAGATCTAGATGTATAAGGAGGTAAAGCAGGCCATGGGTTACAAAGACTCAACACAAGATGGAACCCTGGAGCATTAACAATAACTCCAAGGAGGAAGGCGATATACAAGCTCAAATCGCCAAGCACTCTGTGATGGTGTGCCCTCAAGAAACTCGGTAACCACTCAGATGCTCCGGAATCAAATGTGATGTCGTATCGGAAAACCTCCACGTGAACAGAAGCCTCACCGTCCTCACTGCGAACCGACTAACAAACTGATGGCTAGAAATCCTACCTGTGGAAGGAAATAGCCTGCCAAAGCCATGTGCCCTCCTCAACAAAAGAATCTCTCCAATAAAAATAGAAGCAAGCAGTTCGTCGTCTCACGAAATCTAGTGGCCTCCTCCTACAATCCTCATTCATCTGACCTCATCTCCATAGCCAGAGTCCTCCTCCTCATGCAAGCAAAACCTTTTATGAACAACGCTACTCTCCTAAGACTTTGCCCCTCTTAGGCAAGAATAGGGTAACCTAAGAATTAATGGTTGAGACCAATCCAAATCAATGGATGAGATCAAACCAAATAATCCTAACTCATAACCTTACCTTTTGGTTAAGTTCCCTAAGTCTACTTTATGTCTCCAAAATCACCAAAAAGTGATTAAATGTTCACTTTCGGCTGTGTGACCAAAATGCACTTAACCAAAGTCAAAGTACAAATTAGACAAAAAGTACTAGGTACAAGTGTCTAAACCTTCCCTCATGTGCTAAGGAGGACAAAAGCACATGGGAAACACTTCCCAAGGTAAATAATCTCAACACTCCTCTTTACCGAAGGTGTTCTTCACCAAGCCCATCTTGTCTCCTAAGTAGACATGCTTGCTCATGGCGTGGCCTTGCGAGAATATTCATCCGCCGGAATGCAAATTTAACCGAATCGCTCTCTCAACCTGCTACCATGAATGAAGTGGTACCGATCTCGATATGCTTCGAATCGGGTTACGAAACATCGGATTCGTGAGTCTATGCAACTCGACATCACAAGAATCACTACCGAGCCATCTCCCTCACCAAATAAAACTAACTAACATCTTGGCGGCCAATGACCTCAATAACCGGCCCGACCGGGTCGCCATATACTCTACCGAACTCAAAGCAACCGATCAGCTTTCCCTGAATCCAGGGAAACAAGTCCCGACTCTAACTAAAGCAAAGACTCGAGGTGCTTTTCTTGTCGTTACAGCGATCCCGCTTCACCAACTGGTAGCCAACCAACCCATCTGACTTCGACATAATCTATAGGCCATAGTCCACCTGCCCCAAAGAATATATCTGCTATTTGTTTTGTCCCAACCATATGAACACCCCGCAACTCGACCATGTACTGGCTGAGAGTGTTCATGTGACATATCCGTCCGTGTTAACCGATACATATGAACTGATCAACCTACCAACTGTAATCCACCAACCGGTTATCCGGCTAATTCAAGCTTCTTCCACTTGGTGGGATCAGTAGGTGTAGACATAAACTGCTAGCCCTCCATCTCGAATTCGCTTAGAATATCTCATTTATACCGCCTAGAAATATGTGACTATCCTCCTACATACCTCCATACCTGCAAATTAGTGCATCAATCCAATATCACTTATCTCAAATTCTGATGCAAGTCCCAACCAGGCCGCCTATGAGATCCCTAGCTCCAAAGTTGATGAACAAATCATCTAAGACAGTGATGAGAATGAGCTTGTCTTCACTCTAATGATGAAATAGAGGTTTGGATCAATGTCGCTCTTCTCGAAGCCCATCTCAAGCAAATAGGTGTCTATCCGTAAGTACCAAGCTCGGGGAGCTTGATTTCAGCTTCCATAAAGTGCCTTCGTATAGCAATAATGGAGTCTCCCCTGCCACTCACCTCAAGCCCCCACGCTTTATGTACACCTCCTCCTCAATAAAGCCATTCAAAATTGCGGTCTTAACATCCATCTAGTGAATGCGCCTAACCCATCTCTCACAAGGCTATGGCAATGATAGTCCCGATGGAAGTGTATCTCACAACTAGCGTGAATGTCTCATCATAGTCGCACTTCTTAATTCTGTAGAGTAGCCCTGCCACAAAATGAGCTCTCAGGTGCTCACGCTTATCCGCAGCACCCTGTCTTGAGTACAACCATTCAGGTCACAACCGGGATTTCTACGTGCCTCTAACCACATCCTGTATATCATTAGCATTAAATGGAATCATACTCCTCAACTATGGCCTCTCTCCAGACCTGCTGGTTCACTGCCTGCGCAAATGTCTGTTTCTCACTGTCCCTGACAGTAGTCTCTCGTGCCAAGTATGCTCCCAACTGATCGCGGCTCTCGATTCAGACTGACTTGTTCTTCCTACATTCTTCTGAGTGGCCTCCTTTCGTGGTCTCAACTATCTAGGTCTCCTCTTCCCAAGTGGTCAATGGAGAAGTAAGGTCTCTCAACCCAAGAGCGACTTCCTCAGGACTCGTCTCAACACTATAAGATCCTGAAGTCTATGTCCCATATGAAGTCTATGCCCTATCTGTTTGAACATGCTCTGACTATGACCATGAAGCTATGCATGGTGACCCTATCACCCATGATACTAGTGTACCTAAAACCTAAGGTTGTGCTCCCTATAAGACATCAATTGGTGCCTCTACATCATCCTCAACACTGACTCTCGACTCAAGAGATCTCGCAGTCCCTATCTCCCAACCGGGACATCTCTGCCACTCACTCACTTTCCTAAGTGGCACGTAGATCCGGGACAGTTTTTGACACACCTTCAGTATCCAACCAGAATCCTCACAGTTGTGGGTCTAGCTTCGCCCTCTCCGAGGGGATAGCAGAAAGCTCTACCATCCAAAAGATTCTCATATGTTCCCACATCGGGCTTTCTACCAGTGAAGGCCTCCTCAGAGTCATCTTCCCCAAAATCCCATGGGCGCTCGCAGAGCAACCTGCGAAGAGCACATGCCTCTCAGCCTTACATAAGTAATGGCAATCCTTGATCATGCAAAGATAGATCTCACTGCAGACCAAGAATAGTCTTGCTCTTCCTTCCTGCAACTCCTGCTCTCACAGTTGTAAGGTACTGGCCATTCTGTCTCCGGGATGCCACGTGCACAAAAGCTCCGCAAACTGCCTTTGGAGGAATACTCTCTCTCCATTATTCATCAGAAGACTTGGATCCTCTTTCCCCGACTGGTTCTCCACAAGAGCTCCCCCGAACTCTTGGGAACCGCAAGGGCATTCCCTCACTCTTGGCCTTCGTGAAATAGATCCAGTCTTCCTTGAGTAGTCATCAACAAATGTGAGATAATACTCACAACCACTCAAGGACTTCGTAGACATGGGGCCCACACACATCTGTGTGTATTTCAGTTCAAAGATTCCAAATTTCACCATTGCCACCGGGCTGGGAACGTAAGCTGCAAATCCTGCTGCCACAATTCTCCAAGTAAAACATCCCCTGATGCTCTATGCTGATCTGTGGCTCTCTGGTCACAATCTCTCTCAGCCCTCCAAGAGCTCCATGATGTAGGTGGTCCATCCTACGATGCCATAAGTCACATAACTGTTTGTTGCTATTGTTGCTCTTTGCCAATGCATGAAGTGGTTGAAAAATCAATCTGAATAGTTTCCCATCCGTCACTCCAATCACTTGTCTTGAGTCTATAGAGCAACCTCGTAGGATAAATGAGTACCTCGGTGTCCCTGAATGAGACCTCAAAACCCCTATCCTGGAAGGTGGAGATCACCGTCTTTCTTCATCCTGGGACTTAAGAGAACATCAATAAATGGATATAGGTGGCAAGTTCTCCTAAAAGAAACCGTACAACTTGTAGCAACTGTGACTACTCTCATATCTCCAAGAGAGATATCTATCTCCGAATTTCTAAGTTCCTGGAGGGGTCAAAAATGCTCTTGAACACTAGTAATGTGGCTCGATGCTCCGTTGTCTATATACCAGATATTGGGTGTCGTTTCAACTGAAGTGCAACATATGAGTAAATCACATTCTCTCTGAAACTATGTATGAAAATATGCCTCATTTGTTGTAGTTGCGATACCACTCCTCGTCTTCTTCATGTTGGGATATTGTCCAGCATAGTGCCCAAAATCCTTACAAACAAAGCACTTCACTTGCTCATATCTCTCTGCCTCAATTAACGCCTTTGACCATCATCAGTCAGCTTCTCCACTTCTCCTCAGGTCGGCCCCAGCCTTAGACCTTGCCACCACCTCCCGGCTGGCCTTCTTCTCTCTTGCTCCTTTGCCCAAAGAGCAAGATCCTCCACCAGCCACTGGCTGGCCGCTCGGCCCGTAAGACTCCGATGCTAATTTGATCTCCTCCTGGACGAAGTCGTTCCACATCCTCTCCCATGTGGGTAAGGCCTCAACAATGCCCTCAGATGAATGGATTCACTCTAGTTTGGTGAAGCCATGCAAGCTTGCTCACCAAAGAGGTACAATCACTCACCGACGCACTCCAAGCCTGCCTTTGATCCGAGTTAGAATCTAGTAAGAATGAAGACACCGACTGACTCATCCTTGAGCATGCTAATGCCTCAACATCATGAAGAACCATCTTCCGGTTCTCATTCGAAATTCTTACATATAGTTGCATAAAGATGTCACATCTGATAGTGTACGAGCCTTCCTCACAAGCATGGGTATATAATGTGATCCTGCATCAAGGGCTTAAATAGTCCTATTCATTTTGTTGTTCCTTCTTCCGATTCTCGGCCACCAAGACGGAGCAAATACAGAATGTAGAACAACCGCCTCGACTATATCCTATAGCTCGAGGTCCTCCCAAGATTTAAGACCATCCTAGCCTTCCAAGAAGATTCTTGTTAGCCCCTACTAGCCTATTCCTCAACTCGCATCCTCAGGATACATGCCGGTTATCATCGCTAACCGCACCTCTAACTGATGTCGCCTCACATGAACAAATCGCCTTACCCCGCCAACACAGTGTGAAAGAGACAATGTGTAAATCGACCTCACTCCCAAATGTATCGGTGTGAAAAGAGATCAAAGAATAGCTCCTAATTCTATCGCTACAGGTGCGAAAAGAGACTCGATCTTTGGGTTCTCAAATCGTCAAAATCCAATCGTAAAAATCGCCAAGTGTCGCAAATCCATCGGCTAGTCAATGGCTGTCCTCAAAATCTGCCAAATGAAGTATATAGCAGCCACACAAATTGCCGTCCAAACTGGTCCTGCAAAAAATCAAAGTAACTGCTCGATACCATGTGAATTTTCCAGTCCTATCAGCTACCTTCTTGGTCCGTCTTTGACCAAGCAAAGGCTCTGCTTTCTCATTGTCTTTTTAATTTTCTTGCTGTTTTATAACAGCCACCAAGTCCAATTTTAGTTTTATACGATTGTTATGGTTGTAGTCCTTAATTTGGGTGTCGAAGCATGTAGTTTCAGGCAAGGAAATTAGTACATGCATCTCAAATAACTATAACACACCTAATACATCTTTATGCTGAAATAATGGATAGACGGAAGAACTAATAGCATGCATTTGTAGACACAAGATTTTTGGTCAACATGACTCGGGATAAAACTTCGGAAAAATCCGGGCTAGATCTAGATATATAATGAGGTAGAGCAAATATATTTTACAATAATCACAATACAAGATGGAACTCGATACAATAGCAACCTTAAGAGAAGATATAAGCTTCAACCGCCGTGGCACTCCGTGATGGTGCTCTCAAGAAAAACCGCCAACTAATCGTGAGATGCCCTTAAATCAAATGTGATGTCGTAACGGAAAACCTCCATTGTGAATGAAGCTCCGCCATTGCCCCTACTCCGCGAATCGACTCTCATCAAATCCGATGGCTAGAAATCACCAGAAGGAAATAGCCTACCAAAGTGCTCTCCTCGGGCCGTAAGAATCTCTCCAATAAAAATAGAAGCAAGCAGCTCCAAGCTCAGCCCCTCAACAGTTACGGCTCTCCTAGCAACCTCATGCATCTGAACTCATCTCCATAGCTAGAGTCCTCCTCTCATGAGCAAAACCACCTATGTATGAACAACGTACTTCTCCTAAAGACTCCTTTGCCCTTTAGGTAAGAATAGTAACCTAAGAATTAATGTGGTTGAGATCATCCAAACAATGGATGAGGATCAAACCAAATAATTCTAACTCATAACCCTATTCCACTTTGGGTTAAGTTCCCCTAAGTTCACTCTATGTCTCCAAATCACCAAAGTGATTTAATGTTCACTTTTTGCCAAAAGTGACATAAAATGCACTTTGAATCCAAAGTCAAAGTACAAATAGATATAAATGACTAAGGACAAAGTGCTCCAAACCTTCATTACGTGCTAAAGAGGACAAACATGGAAACACTGCGGTACAAATCAACACAACCACCATGTAACAAGATGCTGGTCACAATTCATAAAGGTCCTCGCTAGGCCCATTAAAGTTGCATAAGATGAAGACACCGGAGGGTGTTGATGCGTATTTTAGCATCGCATACACTTCCCTCATAGGCTTTATGTCTAGCACGCAGTCGCCCATACTGCCTCTGAAGAGGAAATCTTAATTTATGTGTTAATTATTGTGCTTAATGATTTTTAAGATCAATGTAGACTAATTCAAGTTAGATGCTCAAGTTATTTGGCATTATTGTTCTATGAGTTGATTAAATCCTGGCGCTGTTGATCTAAAGTGGACGGAGATTAGATTCCGCCTATTGATCATTTTGGAGAGATTTAGGGTTTAACTCCAATGCAATAAAAGGTAATGGCGAGAAGATGATACACACACACATAGACACACAGTGAGGAGATCTCATTAAGTCGGTGAAGAGAGTTCATCCAAGGAGTGGGAAGGGTTGATGAAAGGTGCAAAGGCGCTTAGCGGGGAGATGAAGTGCCTGTGCGGGTTGTGGCCATTGGTGCATTGTATTTCTTTGCGGGGCCATTATTATCCTGTGATGGGAGCCAGATTTTATCTAATAAAATCCTAAACAGATTTGGTTTTCCATTAGGGGTTTTTTCTAGGGTATTTACCCAAAAAATTACATGTGAAAATGTGTATGGTTTCCTATTTGTGCTTCCACTGATTTTAATGGTTAAGAATCGAAGCTGCCATTATTCCGCTGTAAGTGTGTTTTGCTTGGAATTAATGGTCCAGTGCTAGGTTTACAGAAATTAACATGGTGCATCGCTGTTTCGGTCACATAGTCGATTTGCACAAGACTGGCAGCGGAATATTTTATCGGTTTGTGGAAAAATTAATTTTGCGCTACCAGCCGCAGGGTAGAGAAAAATAATTCTTTTAAGATACCGTGAGCAATATCGCATCAAAGACGGCCACCATGGATAGAGTCACAGACGGGATACGTAATGAGATAACTCGCTGATGAACTGGTGATTGTATGACTGCCAACAACAAGAAGCTATGATTGAGCAAGGGATCAGCCGCGGATATCGAAAGCAGGAGTGGACAACAAGAGGGAAATTGGTCAGAGGTCTGCATGGAAGATTTGCGAGCTGGACAAGGTGGTTGAGACGCATGGCGCGAAATTGACGGGCTGGTGGTATCGTGGAAGTTGTGGTATGCACGCAAGTGCGGATCTTAGGTAGACTAGCAACCTCTAACCACCGTGAATTAGGAGTTCTGGCTAGGAGCATCGGTAATGGGAAGAGGAGCTGCTGGATCGACGGCATCAGAAGTGGTAGATGGCGCCGGTGAAAAGTCAACATCAAGGCAATACATCGGGTGGGCAACTGGTCGCGAGGGCTGAAGCCTTCTGCCGCTTAGGAGAGCAGTGACGCTGCGACCTTTGGCTGCGGAGAAAAGGCCCAGCAAGGGCCATGTCAATGGTAATGCAGAGGCCGATAAGGCGCGGGAGTATCGGCAAAGAGGCGGGCGTGGTGAGGTAAGCCAAATACCAAATTAACACAACGATGGTCAAAGAAGGGTCATTAGTTACCAGTTGCCAAATGAGTGGACAAATCAACTACCCAAAGTGTTCTGTAAAACCTGCCACGCAACGGGAAGGTAATTGGTAGTGGGAAGAATAGTAATGAAGCCCAGAAAGACCCGCAGCCCGAAAAAATACCCTCGGAAGCAAATAAAGGTTGAGGGCAAAATTCGGAGTAGCTTTGGGTAGGGTCCGGCAACAAGGATCGAGCAACCGCACCGTACTCTTTTAGCAAGTCAGGAGATGGCCGATCCTCGGGTTTATGCTCTGAAGATAGGTTTGATGGGGTGTCCAACTATAGTCCTCGAAAGGAGAGGATCATGTTGGTGTCGATGGAGAATGAAATTTGAGAGCTTGTAAAATCCATTATGGCTCCACCAACGAATCCAAAATATCTAGCCACCCATAAACTAAAGGACATGAAATCCAAAAAGATTATTCTAGATGGAGTGAAGGATCACCCGGGATCCTTCATTTATCCTGAAAGAAACCGTCGGGCATGTAATAGGTCAGGAGAGCTTGGTTTCGCAGAAAGGCTAATCCAGAATCGCAAGATGGCGCCGAGAGAAGTCGACATGAAGGATGCCGACATGATCATATACGGTGAGACGAATTTATCCCACGGATCCGACAGTTCGGAGATGAACTCGCAAAGAACTGTGAAGGTGGATGATTCAGAGTTATGATACGACACCAAAGGATTCAGAAGGAGCGGACACCGCTCATTAAAGGGATCGTGGCACGTGGGAATCTCCTTGATTGGTCAAGGTGGTGGGATGACTTCATTCAGGAAAAAATCCAAGATGAAGAATTGAATGGAAGCTAACACAAAAATGATGATTAGAACCTTTCTTTTAAGCAGAAGCCAAAGCAGGCCAGGATAAATTCCTAAGCCTGCCAGCTGGTGAGTCTACCAAGCATAGCTAGGACGTAAGCAAAGTCAAGTGCCATGCATATCGCAAGTTTGGGCACCATGCATGTCAATGCTCTAATAATAAACGAGATAATAAACCGCAGGTGGCCGACAAGTGGCCTCAAATGGATGAGTTTGCAGCAAGAAGCTATACGTACATAGTCCTTGGTTTGTTTTCCAGACTTCCTGGGCACCATATCACCCGGTGCATGGATTCAGATAGGAGCAAATACGTCATATGACGTGGTCATCGCGGAGTTGTCTCGAGAGCTTCACAGTAGTCCGACTCGGGAGCATGTGATGCGGGAACTTGGCATGAACACTAAGCATGCAAAGGAATGATCTCGAACAATGCCATTTCGCATGGAGTCAGAGGCGTGTTGAGAGTAAAGGAATGGGTAGCCTATGGGTGCCTAACTCCGGAGGTGCTCTCGGCCCGTGATTGAGAAAAGGGCTTTGACGCATTCATTCCAAGATGGAGAGGCTGCTGATTAAGCCCAGAGGATCTAGCTTCTCCTAGACACAACAGTGGTTTTCAGAGTTAGAGAGAGCAACTTTGATAGGATAGCACAAAATTTGATGCAAGCTATGGAAAACAATACAAGGATAGAGGAAAAGAAGGTAGCTCTTTAAGTTTGAGCACCGCAGGGAGTCATCCTTCAGTTCGTGGAAGGAGCAACCTTCCAAGTTTGTCTAGAAGAAGTCATGGCATGAGATTTACCCTACGCGTGATGTCAGGAGTACACCGCTGGAAGTCTCAATAAAGATGGGTCTGAGCGAGATGGTAGGGATAGATTTCGTGTCAAAGGGAGCAACCAATAAGATGGATTGAGAGAAGGCATGGTAGCATATTTGATAGCAAAGATAGAGCCAACACGAAGTGGCAAAAGTACTTTCCTCTTAAGAGGGAGTGTTGGATGTATTTAGCATCGGGTCGCATTCTACATAGTCTTGGTGCTCCAGTATGTGGAAGCCATCCCAGAATGCCTCTCGAATCCTTAGGAATTCACTCTATGTAAGCATCATTAAGGAATGATCTTTTAGATTAATGCTAGATTATGTTATTAGATGATAAAATTATTTGGCATTATTAACTCTAGTGAGTTGATTAAATCCTAGTCATTAGATCTAAAGTGAACATGGGATTAGATCTCAATCATTGATCAGATAGGTTTTGGATTTAGGCTTTGTTAATGACAAGTTGTAGGTTGGGCAAAGCCCCACCTAACCACCAAAATGAAGTATTAAACTAAGAGAGCATCTACCCAATCGGCTAAGAAGGGGAATCCCGGTGACCTAGGTGGGATTGAGACGGAGAAAGTGATGTATGGATGGATGTCCTTAAAGGTCAAGTTTCTAGATTGAGAAGGGAACTTGGAAATGAGTCTAGAGGGTTGCTTAAGGTTGCTAATACTTTGAGTGACCCGCCAAGAGAGAATACTCCCACCCGACAAGGAAACCAAGTATACAATGCAATATGTTAGGTGGATAAGCAAGTTGCTTGCTTGTCTCTAATTAAAAGCAAAAAATCAATGATATATATCATGTAAAAGATAATAAGAGTTGCAAAATATGCACTAAAAGTCTAGTTGAATAAGCAAGAGACAAGCTAGTAAAAACTAGTCTAACTCAAGAATGAAAGAGCCAGACTTTAGCACAAAGCAAGGCTGCAACAAAAGCTTACTGCAGAGATATTATTATCAGCCTTATGGCTGTAGTAAAACAAGCTTTATATCAGAAAAATTTAACCAACAAAAATAACACTAAGTTAGACGAAAAAGTGAGCTAGGGTTGCGAAATTTGTTAGGGGAGAAGTTGTAGCTAGATTCTCAGTGTTATTTTAGGACATCTAGGTTAGAGGGTTAGATTCTGCAGCCCTCATGGCTGTAGGTTAGTTTTATTACATCAACAAGTTTTAGTGGGTGAAAGAGGAAGCTTCAATGAGGCAAGATAGCCTAGGGCTCAAAGAACAATATCCAAGTGAAAGAACTTCAAAACTTCAACTTTTCACGTCATATCTACGCAACTTTTATTTTTCCAATGCAACAACTAGTGCCTTCGATTATAGGTTAATGGGGTCAAAATAAAAGATAGGTTACTTTCCTTGGGGTATAAATCCTCTTATTCTCCAAGGCAAGTAACCTAGCTAGGTTTTAAACTAAAAATAAGGGCGTATATCCCATACTTAGCAAACTTCATTGCAAATAATAATTCTATGCTTAAATTTTATGGTGGAGCTAAAGTAGGGATGTATTCACTTATATTCCCTACCTAGCCTTAGCAAAATACACCTTGAGCTTGAATTACAAATGATAGCAATAAGTAAAATGCCTTACCAATCCAAAATAGCAACAAGATAAACCATAACATGCCAAGATAAACCACCACAATAGCTAGAAAATACCTCCAAGAGCTAGAACATCATCATCATCAAGGCAAAATTCCCATAACCAAAGAAACACCATACCATAGCACAAGAGAACAAAAGCTCTACAGTGAAATTTCAGTCCAAGTCCTCTCAAAATGGAGAGTTATGATTCAAATGAGATTTCATGATTCTATTTATACAAAACGTCTATCACATAGTTTGTCCACTCAGCAAGGGTAAAACATAAGATAAGGGGTCCACAACCTTATCTTACCCCCTCGCATCGTACCAATATTAAGCAATTCTTCTTAAAAACTACTTATTATCTAAAAAAAAAGCTCCTAGAACAAGGTGACGAATTCTTTTAGGGGATGTTTTGGTACTTGAGCAAGTCGTTGGAGAAGATGTGGAAGTCGCTGGGGATCTTTGAGCCTTCTCATAATGTGCTAAGCCTTCTCCATGCCTCATCCGGTGAAAATATGCCAAGTTTCAATGCGAAATCACTCCATCACCATCAAACCCTCAATGGCCAGATGTCATCCCCAAAAGATGGTTTCTGCCCTCCCAGGGAAAATCGCTTATGCTAGGGGTTGGATAAGATCCTCCATGTCACATGATGTCAAGTAAGCCTCCAAAGGCATCTCTTTGTGATCCGCAAAGGGCCTAACAACTAACTCCTCAGGTCATGTCTCACATGGAAGCTCCAAGCTAGGCTTGTTCTCCCAAAACCGCCCACTCAAGCAAGGTTCTCAGAAAACAAAGGGCATGCCTCTCCAAGGATCTCAAGTCAAGGATATCATAACAAACATAAACCACGTCTAATAAGCAAGGCACCTAACATGTGCATCAAAACTACTCATCAACAAACAAAATCTCAAAAACCCTATACCATTGACCAATTTTAAGTATGGGAAGGGTGTCATAAAGTCCTAATTGGTAGACCGAAACCCTCAAGTAAGGGATGCTCCTAAGGATGGCCTTTCAAGGTCATGTATTGGATGATGAGGTGGAATGGTTTGAGTTATCACTCCGTGAAACTCTCCTAGGGTCAGAGCCCAGATTCCTGTAACCTAATCTTTTGGAAACTATTTCTCTCAATAATAGGGGTTTTGGATCAAGATGAATATCTAACTCATTTGATTGTATCACAAGACTGTCTAAGCCATTCAATGTAGCTAAAAAGGTCTTCAAGAGCTATTATTAGATAAGAGTGTATCAAATAGGATGAGAAACCAATAAATTAACCAGAACATACATACATAAAACAATACATATGATGGGTCAAGCAACTAGTAAGGTTACTTATGATCCTTTGTTCACTAATCAAATGGTGAGATGATAGTCACCTATGGACTATGTAAACTTAGATAAAGAACATAGTTCAACTCATAAGCATAAAACTGAAAAGGAAAAGAAGATCCGACAATATCAATGAAAGAAGCTCGATGGCTGAATATATTATAGAAAGAGCTTTTTTTACAAAACAGTAGCATGTAGAACATAGATAAGAAGATGAAATCTGAACAAGTTATGGCAAAAGAAGCTTGTATTACTCAATATGAAAATGAGAAGTTTGAGTACATAATATG
>SNQJ01S0230310.1:0-14286 GCA_010110895.2 Picea sitchensis
CCTCCGGAAGCAAACCCTAGTCTAGATAGCCAAACAAAGAGTAGCGCATCAATCCCCAAGGATAGCGCATCACAAAAGACTGATCAGATGTTCCAAACCCTAGCCAAGAGATATCTAAGCCAATACTAAAACTAGTTGCTGTTGCAGCTGCAACTACAACCCTCTTCCAAACCTACACACCAGACTGCAACTGCAGTGCGCACCAACTAGGAAAACTGCAATCCTGAGATATGACAAATGAGAACTGGTGCCCTGTATTTATAGTAATCCTGTCAGTTTACTAGGGCCGACTTCTCTTTCTGGGTATGTGTCTGTTCAGTATATTATTATTAATTCTGGCCGACTTCTTCTCTTGGAGGCTAATAGCCTAATATAAATTTTCTTCTTGAGCCGACAAGGCTTCTAGTGTTATTAGCCAACTCATTAGGGTTTCTCTTGCTTCCCAGAGTCTTCTATTCTCTTTAGGTTCACACGTGGGGGTAAATACCTCCCGCAACTACCATAATATTAACATGGGGTACCGACGCATTGCCAAGTCAAGCATCCAATTGACCTAAACCCTGGTGTACCGCTGCCTAATGGACCAATCTATCGTCACTCTTTGATGGAAAATGACGAAATCAAGTGTCAGATATAAGAGCTGATTCAAAAGGGGCACATCAAACCCAGATCCTCCCATTGCGGAAGCCCGATTGTACTAGTGCAAAAGAAAGGCGAGACCTGGTGGCTTTGCATTGATTACAAAGCATTAAACAAAATCTCAGTTAGGAACTGGTACCCAATTCCCCGAATTGATGACCTTCTTGACCAAATCAAATGGGCAAAGTTCTTCAGGAAGATTGACCTAAAGTCTGGCTACCACCAGGTTCTCATCGAATTAACTGATGTATGGAAGACAACTTTCAAATCTAAATAAGGTCTCTTTGAATGGTTGGTCATGCCCTTTGGCTTAACAAATGCACCAACGACTTTCATGAGGTTGATGGATGATGTATTGAGACCCTTCACGTATTGGGTATGTGTTATATTCTTTGCATGAGTAGTAGTGTTTACGTTGTGCCGAGTGGTTTGAGGGGGTTGGAATCCCCCTGTGTGGGGGTTCGGGGGCAGCGCCCCCGAGAATTTTTTTTTGCCTCAGGAAACGTGTCACATTTTTGCCTCGTTTTCGTGTTGCCTTGATTCTCGTGTCCATTGTTGGGCAATTTTTCGGCAGATTGTTTTTAGCCGATGGTTTTCTATTTCCAGTTAAGGAATTATAGTTGTTGACTAATCCAGGTCATTGGGTTAGGGTTTTGGATGTCGATGGCTCCTATATGTATATTGTATTGTAAACAATGTATCACTATGAATGAATATATAATATGTTGGCTTTCCTGGTTTGGGTTTCCAAGGGAAAAATCTTTGTGTAATGTTTGTATTTGCCATTGTATATTTTTTGTTCTTTTACTAAAAATCTATTTGCTGTAAATATTGTACAAGGTTAAAATCTACATCACCAACTCTTTTTGGGTGTTATATTTGGATGACATCCTCATCTTCAACAAAACTTGGGAGGAGCAAATGCAACATATTCAACAGGTTTTGAGCACTCTACGGCAACATAAACTATATGCCAACTTGGAAAAATGCTCCTTTGGCATGAAAATGGTCTAATACTTGGGATACATTGTTGATGAGCATGGGGTACATGTGGATTTATCTAAGATCCAATTCATTCGTGATTGGCCAACCCCGACCACACTAATCGATCTTTAGATATTCTTGGGACTTGCTAACTTCTGCCGATGGTTCGTGTTGGGATTCTCCCATTTTTCATGGTCCCTCAGCTAAGTGACCAAGGGCAGTGGCATGGAAATGTTCGCATGGGGGAAGGCAAACACCGACCATTTGATGATCTGAAGCATCGCTTGTGCTCAGCTCCAGTACTCTCCTTACCGGATCTGCAACAACCGTTCGATATTGAGACTGATGCATTCGACTATGCTATAGGCACAATTCTCACTCAACACGGTCATCCAGTAGCATACCATAGTGAGACACTCTCAGATACCGTCTGAAAATAGCCACCTATGACAAGGACATGTATTCCATTGTGCAAGCCTGTCGTCAATGGAAAATGAGACAATCATCCACATTGATCACAAGCCTCTGCAGTTCATACAGACACAAGGGAAGTTGCATAACGACCGCCATCAAAAGTAGTCCACATACATGCAATATTTCCATCTCAACATTAAGTATAAAACATGGAGCACAAATTGTGTCACTAACTGCCTCAGTCGACCTCCTGTGGCTGCACTCACCACCGTGATCCATTCCTATGGGCATGAGGCATATGAGTGGCCCCAACTTTATCAGCGAGATCCTGACTTCGACACCACCTATCAGCTCTTGGGTACATGTGTGAATATCACCGATTTTCACATTCGGGATGGACTGCTATGCCATCTGGGCCATCATTGTGTTCCTGCAAGCGAGCGTGCAAAGCTGATTTGGGAGGCTCACTACAGTTGCATGGCAAGATATTTTGGCATGGAGAAAACTTTGGCCGTTCTACTGAAACATTTTTATTGGCCAAAACTTCGACATGACGTCAGCAATTATATCAAATCTTGAACTGCCCGTGCCATTTACAAGCCAGGCATCAAGAAGCAAGGCTTATACACCCCTCTTCCTACTCCCAAGAGGCCTTGGGAATCTATCTCGATAGATTACATTTATGGTCTTCCTTCCACCAAGCAAGGCAATGATTGTGTATTTGTGGTGGTTGATCGGTTTTCGAAGATGGCCATTCTCACAGCATGCAAGAAGAGCATCACAGCGCTAGAAACTACCAAGCTCTTCTTCGAACGAGTGTGGGTCCATTTTGGGATACAACAGACCATCATATCCGATCGGGACAACAAGTTCCTTAGCACATTTTGGTCGAGTTTCTGGTCACTGATGGACACCAGGCTCACTAAATCCACTGCCTTCCACCCTCAAATCGATGGCCAAATAGAGGTCATCAATCGAATGATTGATCACATCCTACACATGTATAACTCTAAGAATTTGTGTACATCGATTGAGAGTCTTCCCTATGTTCAATACAGCTACAACATGGCTCTCCTTAGCTCCATCGACCATAGCCCCTTTCAGGTGGGGTTGAGATTCCAACCCTTGGGTCCCATTGATGTTGCACTACCTCTTACAACCACACAGACAAATTCTTCCTATGTTCAGTCTGAGGCTGACAAAGCCACCAGATTCATTGAATGGATTCAACACATCTACCAATAGGTCCATGAGATTTTGTAGAAAGCCAATGCTAAGTACAAGCAGTGCCATGATCAACACTGGGTACCGCATAAATTTCATGTGGGAGACAAGGTTTGGTTACATTTGCAAAAAGAATGCCTTACAGGGCCCCATCAGAAGCTCTGTCTACTTCACTATGGTCCTTACACTATCACCAAGTTTGTGGGTGACAATGTTTTTGAGCTCAACACTCCCCCCTTCCTTGGATTTCTCCTAGTGTTCAATGTGGACCTCCTTTGGCCATATTTTCCACCATCATTGGACACCTCGGAGATCAAAAAACAATTGAAACCAACAGAGCTCAACCCCGATTGCATGGAACATGCATCCACTGATCATATAGTGGACACACATGTGAAGGGCACTCACCAGCAGAGGATCCAACTTTATCGGGTTGTCAAGGCAGGGCAACTCCTGCACCAAGGCAAGTGGCTCACTCGGAGCAAAATTCTACAAAAAATTACTCATGTGATGTTGGAACTCAACACAATGGAGACCATTTCTTCCTAAGAGGGGAGGACTAATCCAGGTGGATATTGGTGGCCACCCACGTATTCCAAATGGCTCCTCTTGACAATTTTAGTTCAACACGTTCTTCTGTAATTCTTTGTAATTGTGGGTTCTACACTTTTAGGTTTGTCTGAAGCCCTACACAGCTTCTAGGTGGAGATTGGTGGTCGCCCACCTAATCCAACTAGCTTATTTTGGAATTTTTCATGTCAATACATCTTTTTGTACTTCCAGGGCCATTTTAGGGCCCTAAACAATGTTTTTTTTGGTTTGCCATAATCAAACTATAGACAGAATCAAATTTTAATGGCATAATGCATAGTTCTTGAAAATACCTTTCCAACGGGCTATCACGCGCCTAAAATGGAGATTGTATGCAAAATTTACGACCCCAGGAAGTTGAGGTACCAACTTACCCATCATGGCCCACATAACTTTTGGTGTTTCATCTCCTAGGTTTAGGTTTTTGGATGTCTACGGTTTTGGCATTCATGAGTAATGTTAAAATGGCCTCTAGAGCCTCATTGTAATCATTATGCTTAGATAGATGTGCGTAACAACCACATCTCTTCTCATAGATAGCTACAACCATTCGAGCAAGTTGTTTTCAGTTCTGCAGTTTTACAGTTTCAACCTATTTTATTTATTCAATAGAAGTTATTGTTGACTGGATATCTGTTGTTGTTCTTCGTATCTCTGTGTTATTGTATTCACTCTGTTATTCATTTCGTTCCGCTCATAAATGCAAATCATATGGTCACTTGTGCTACACCCCGTTTATACTTGTATCATATGGACACATAAGCTCAATAAGTTATTTAATAAATGGCAGGTGGCCTATAGTGGATCCCTGGAGCAGAAACAAGCCTTTCGAGCAACCTTCCTAGTTGTATCTAAATTTGTTACGTGGAAAATTTGGTTGGCATGAAACCATGCGCTCTTCTTTGATGAGCCTCCACCCCAATTGTTGTAGAAATAAAGAGTTTGGGACTAATGGTGGAACATTTTAACACGAAAAATAATAATTGGTCTGATCAACAAGGACTAAGCAAGGATGAAGAGAGTTGGTTTGATTAGTTATCTCTCAATAAGTCTCCATCTCGTGGTGGCATCCCCAGACCCAAAGCTTCTAAATCCCCTTATCCCTTTGGGAAACTTCATATTTCAAGACATGGATTTAAAGAATGGAGAAGCAAACCAGTGTTGCATGTGTTGAGATTTCATGGAGACTCTAAAGGTAACCCCGGGGCGGTAGGAGTGGGTGGGGTTCTCTTCTCCCCAGGAAGAAATATTCAACTTATTTTCTCTTGGAATATTGGGCATGCTACTAACAATCAGGCGAAGGCATACACTTTGCTCCAAGGATTGAAATTGGTCCGTCAACAAAGGGTATCGTCTCTCTCAATCATTGGGGATTCTAGGGTAATCATCATCCAATTGAGAAAGAAGACTTTGCCTAAAGATACGAAGTTTGCATCGGTCTTCCAGTGAATCTATTATGAGTTGGAATCTTTTCATACCTTTGATGCTCACCACATCCCGTGTCAAAATAATTCTTTAGTTGATAAGCAAGCGAACTTGGACTTAAGGGACCCCTTAGAAACTCTAAGGGTTAATGAGCAATTCTTGTATGAACCAATTCCATGATCATCTACAAAGTTATTTCCATAATTTGAAAAGAAGTAAATAAGGTTTCCCACTTAGTGAGCGCCCACCAAAATGTCAGATGAATTCCATACTCCTTGGTGTACAATGCCACATTGTCTGTGCAATCATGACACTGGATGGAGTAGATTTGCCTCTGCTCCTCCGAGGGAGGAGATAACTTTTGTTCCTTATTCCCTTGCCTTCAATTTTCATGTGTTCATAACACCTTAGCATATCGCTCATGTGCTTGGATAGTCACCGAGATGAATATGTCATTCCCCTGGCCATACCAGTTTATGGTTATATGGTCGTGGTACCTCTCCAGAAGGGAGAGAGCATCAACATGAGTCGTTTTGTACTCACCCACTTAATTCTGGGAATGCCCTTTCGATGACTGATTATCAGTTGTGAGATCATGTTGGCATAGGGACAGAACCGAGGTTCAACGTTACAACAACGCACCAACAAAACCCTAACTACCAACCCTTTCGACAACACCTGCGAAGCAGATGAAGTCTCACCCGAGGTAGAATCAGGGGTGGTTGCGAGACTCGGGTGTCGACAACCTTAGCTGGGACACAGGCCTGTGATTATATCGCTTACAGAGCACTTAACATTGATCATTCATCAATATTCAACCCTTATTATACTTCACAGATAGCACAGAGCTTCGCAACATTCACTTAGATTTAATGTATCTTAGTACTTAGCAACAGAAAAACATATCAGATCTAGTAGATCAACACTAAGCATCTTCATACATATCAGATCTACTATTCATACACATCTAATGAAGCACAAAACATAAGTATATCCATCTAAATATATCAAAGCATTTTGCAAAAGCAGGGATAAACACATCAAGTCAAAGCACAAAGCATAACACACAGATTTACGTGGTTCACCCCCACTCTGTGGCTACGTCCACCAACTCTTCTTCTTTATTAACATCTTCAATTGGTTACAAGCACAAAGCCACCAAAACCTACTGTGCATAGGATAGAAGATCTGCACATCTCGCTAGATCCTTCTTCCTTGTCTTACAATACAAATCCTTCTATATCTCCACACAGGGACTTGCACTAATCTCTGCAAGCCTATAGAATGCACAACACCTCGATCACACAGATCCCACTTGGCATGTAGCCTATATCACATAGATACAATACTCTACTAGATGCCTAGGTGTCTATTTATACATTTACAAAAGTGGTCCTAAGCGTGGGTGAACCCATGGGTCGACATCCCTTTCCCATTACATATTCCCAAAACCCAAAATGGGCCCAAAAGTGGGCCAAGATCCCGTGATCTCTACCTCGTCTGGCACTACATCTTCGAAAGGCTGTCAAAGTCTCAAAAATGGTCAATCATGACCAAGATTATTCCAAAACTTGGTCAAGGGCCAACAGGCCCCCAACACTCACTTGTGACTCGTCCCGAGTCACTCTGGTCTGAGAAATTCTGCTTCAAATGCCTTGAGCTTGGCTCGAGCTGCTTCGACCTGTTGTAGTGCTACTACCTCGTGCTCAGTGAACTCCTGGATGAGTGCGTCATTGACTGGTCCTTCTAGGCGTTGTTCTGTTGCACTCACAACCTGTTCAAGTTCTACTCCTTGGTTTTCAACTTCAGTGAATAGTTGACATGCCTTCTCTTGCACTTGTTGAAGTCATTGAGAGACTTCCATCACTTTACTCTGAATCGTGTGGATCTGTTGCTGGGCCATGCGTTACTCTAGAAACCTCTTCATTCTTTCGACCGGTGACAAGGCCTTCAGCTGCACTTGTAACATATCTACATGTTGCTTTGCTTCTTGGAGTTGTGACTCCAATGCCTGCAACTCTGGATTCTCTGTGGGGGTCTCATATGTCTGAGCACTCCTGGAATTTAGTTACTTGCATTCCAATTCAAGGGCTTTCAATCTGCCAACTGCGCTGCGGGAAGTTTCCTCTCTTAGGTCTCTTATATCTTGAGGGGTCTTGGGCATAGTACGAAGTTCCAGATCTGCGATGCACTGCTGAAGTTGTTGGATCACTCCTTCCAGTTGTGCCACCTGCTATGGAACCCGTTATTCTGTCTGGACTTCGATGACTGTCACAGAGCAAAGTGCTTTGTTGACTAGTTCCTTTATCTCGAGTTTTTCTGTGAGCAACTTCTCCTTGCTCTATTGTAGCTCTTCTTTCTCTTCCTCCCACTTTGTTTGCAGGGCTATTTTTTCTCATTCTGCATTACTGCACTGTTCTAGCAGATCTTCCTATGCCTACGCCAAAGCCCGGGTGGCTTGCGTTTTCTCTTTCTTAGCTCGTCGAAGGCGAGATTCAACTTTATCGGCGATCTGGTGCAATTGGGCTAGTTCATCTCCTGGTTATTTTGTTCCAACTGTCAAGGGTGCAGTAGAAACTGCGCGGATGGACTGTAGTGCCTGCTGCACTTCTTGAAGTTCACCCTTGATTCGGCTGAATACCTCCTCCTGATTCGCTTCTTTCCTTTCTGCGATCTCCAGTGAAGCGTCATTTAGCGCAGCGACTAAGAAGTCGAAGTCATTTGGGGTGAGGGTAGTCTTAAATGTAGTCCTGGTGGCTTTAAATTTCTTTCGGGATGAAGGCTTTGGTGGGATCCTACTCCTCTCTAGGCGAAGTAACTTCACCTTTGTTTTGCTCAACTTCTGTGCCACCTAGCTCTCCACCATCGTCTCCCTTCTCAGGTGAGATCGAAGTGGTATTTGCCGATGTTCTATGAAAATCTTGCACTTCATCATCTTTCTTCATCTTGCTTGGTCCAGGTGTGTCTGGCATAGTTTCAAGACTATCCACATCGAACATCTCTACGGGGTCTGCTGGAACAAGGAGGTCCGCCGACCATTCCTTGGTAATCTCCTCCAAGTCATCTTATGTCCACTTGTAATATGACTGGAGCTGCTATTTATGCTCATCAGTGCGCGCTGTAATATAGGTGACGTGGCGGTCCGCGTTGAATTTCATCAAGGTTCTAAACCTGTGAAGTGTGTTCGGGGTGATGCGCGGTGTAGACTGGATTGCGATCTTCAACTGGTTGTAATAGGCGTGGAAGACGGCATTGGACTACCATTTCTTGTTCATGTCGCTGGAGTACCATAGCATACAAAACTTCGCGGCCAGTGGTTTGAAGGATTCGATATTCGGGAAAGTGGCGCCTTCTGGTAGCTCCTAGGCGATGAAAGTGATCAGTATGAGAAGCCAGCTAAAGTGGAACTCATACCCTTGGTCTTGCGCTTCTCTGCAATCAAGCTCTAGTTGGTTTACAAGGTACTGCACCCATTTCATCTGTAGTCCCTCCGCGCACTTTCTTGCGAGGTCAACTATGAATCCAGTCAATTGGGTTGGTCTGTTCTTGCCCGCGATCAGCTGGTAGGCAAGGTGCACTGCATCACTATGGATAGAGGCTACCTTGTAGCCTCGCATGCCCTTCTCGACATTTCCATAAGTTTATTTAATCCTCTGCGCTAATGCTCAGTCTGAGGTCTTTCCAGGGTAAAACTCCTGTGGGTTAGGACCTTGCATACTAAGCCCTGTGATCCGATTGATCAAGGTCGGATCCAAAGTGATGCGGTGGTTCAACCATAAGTATCCTCCGTGGTTGCAGGACATCAGTAACTTGACGCATGCGTTGACTTCCTGGTGTATACCAAAGTGCAGGATCTTCATTATATTGAGCAGTGTGGACTACATGAGGTTCTGGGTCCATGACTGCGGGATAATCTTGGAATTCTTGCCTTTGGTCCTGGTTAAGTACTTATGTGGGGCTAACATGCTGTAAGATTTACGATCTCCAAGGTTGAAGTCACTAAATTTCAGTGTTGCGAGCTTATCCTGGTCGGCACGAACTGTGCACACCCCTTTCGGAAGGTACACGGTGATCAAAGTATACTCAAAGTCTCGAGGTACACTGTCACGATTGATTGCGCCACTTAGAGGTGGTAGATAAGACGGTAGAATGCGCAGAATAAGCTTGACGTTCGCGATGTCGTCTCTGTGCTTTGTCTGTTTCTCATCGATCGACCGAGATGAACCGACGCGAGCAGTGGAAGGAGAGGCCTGCAGTCCTCTTGTCGACAATTCTTGGATTCCTATAGATAACCCTCACTCCGACATGAATCTCTCAGTCATTAAGTCTATCAAAACTTCTTCGACTATTTTCTCTGCAGCGCTGAGCTCGTCCGACATATAGGCTCGGGGTCAATTAGATCGGGTGTGAACTGAATTCAGAGACTTCAATGAAGGGTATGGGAATAAGGCAATGATCACAGTGCAAAATAATCTTAGGCTTTGGGCTCAAATTCTCATTTAGCAAAAGTATTCTCGGTGCGTGGCGTGACGGACTAAATAAGAAACTTAGAAACGGTCTACTTGCAATGGGTATGAGGAGTCATTAACTTGTGTTTTGTCCATTATGGCGCGGTCTAACGGTCTAGTGGTGAACCATCAATGCTTTCCGACCTGTTCGGAGTGGCAGTCGAACGGTTATATCGGCTTCCAAGGACTATATTGGTTCGCCTCAACGAAGTGGCCTATGTTGCTAGTTTGATATCTCGACAAAGTTCAAATTCTGCAAGTTTTTCTTCTACGAGGCTCCCTCTGGAATCTTCTGTAGCCTGTCGATCTTAGCTCTTTTTTTACTTAGCTTCCTAGCCTTCTTTCCAGTGAGCTTCATCTTGGTGATTCTCTTCCCATTCTGATTCTTATTTTCCTTGGACATAGTCACTTTGCGCTCCTGAGATTCTCTCCTAAGACTCAGGGGTAATACTTCTTCTATATCTGAGACAAATGTTTCAATATTCTGTGAGTCCTCTAATGCTCTTGCAGCTTTGACATCTGGGATTCTAGTGTCAAATAGCTTTGATATGTTTTCCTGTTCTTCAATCAACTGCGTGATCCTTCTAGTCATGAAAGATTTTAACTCCTGTTTCCATTTTTCCAAAAATTCTTCTTCTTCCTTTCGTCTAGCTTGATCATTGTCAACCCAGGGCTTTCCTAGCAACATGGTAAACGGGGTGAGGTCCTCAATAAATTTAATAATCTCAAAATATTCTTCAGTCGAAGTTCCATTGGCATTCATAGATATCTGAGTGAGATTTCCACATAGGGTTACCAGTTTTCCTTTGAATAGCCCTATTCCTCTTAATGAATGGATCATAACAGGCCTTCCTATAGCTTCCCAAGTTCTCTCTGGTATAATGTTCACTTGTGTTTCTTCATCAAGAACACAGTCAATGTCGAAGTCTCCTATTCTTACCTCGATACATTCTTTTCCTTTAAAGATCTCTGGTAGCCTAACATGTCGGTGATCATTCAAGGGGTCTTTCATCTGTAGCAATACTTTCTCTGATTCCTTCCGGGGTTCTACTATTTATGGATCTGCCTTAGGGTTTTCTTCATTTAGATTCATTCTTTCAAGATTAGCAATCATTCTAGGGCAATCCAACACTTCATGGTCCAAAGGTTTGCAACATAGGCAACTAGATCTTCCACCACGACATTCCTTAGAAAGATGTCTCGGTCTTATTCAACTGTAGCAGAGGGTTAACCGTCTCTTTCATTTAAATGTTCCCCAACTTCTTTTGTACTGTGCACCAGGATCATGGTAGCTATCCTGCAAAAAATTCTTTCTAGGATCCTGCATCCATTTGTTAGTCCAAACATTCTTTCTATGCATAGGTATAACATATCTATCATTATGCTTATCAGATTTATTCATATCAAACTTTCTTTCATCTATCAGAGCCTTAGTTTTCAAGATAGGACATAATCTATAAAACACACCTAGATTCATGTTTTTAGAAACAAAAATTTCCACTTATCTTACTTCTACAGAGTACAAAACTTCCATATCTAAAAACTTTTAACTATTCTTACCTTTATTAGAGAAGTGAGCTTACAGATCTTACCTCTTTTCTGCAGATCTGACCTCTTTTCTTCAAAAACTTCCACTTTTACTTTTCTTAGAGCACAAAGCGTTCAGATCTTGCTTCTTTTCTTCATATTTGGCCTTCTTTCTTTAGCACAGAGCTTTTCAGATCAAGTGGAATACTGCGCACTAGGGCACAGATCCATGCACAGAGCTTCCATAGTTTCAGGACGAATCTTTGCACAAAGCTTCTTCTTCCTTAGTTCCCAACAATCACAGTTTCAAGTCCCGACAACAGAACCATTTGTTGGCACAGGGGTAGACCCGGGGTTCAACGCTACAACAACGCACCAACAAAACCCTAACTACCGAAACTTTCGGCAACACCTGGGAAGCAGATGAAGTCTTACCTGAGGTAGAAGCAGGGGTGGTTGCGAGACTCAGGTGTTTGCAACCTTAGCTGGGACACAGGTCCGTGATTATATTGCTTACATAGCACTTAGCATTGATCATTCATCAATATTCAACCCTTATTATACTTCGCAGATAGCATAGAGCTTCGCAACATCCACTTAGATCTAAGGTATCTTAGTACTTAACAACAATAAAACAGATTAGATCCAGTAGATCAACACTAAGAATCTTCATACATATCAGATCTACTATTCATACACATCTAATGAAGCACAAAGCATAAGTATATCCATCTAAATATATCAAATCACTTTGCAAAAGCAAGGATAAACACATCAAGTCAAAGCACAAAGCATAACACACAAATTTATGTGGTTCAACCCCACTCTGGGTCTACGTCCACCAACTCTTCTTCTTTATTAGCATCTTCAATCGATTACAAGAATAGAGCCACCAAAACCTACTGCGCATAGGACAAAAGATCTGCACAGCTCGCTAGATCGTTCTTCCTTGCCTTACAATACAAATCCTTCTATATCTCCACACAGGGACTTGCACTAAGCTCTGCAAGCCTATAGAATGCACAACACCTCAATCACATAGATCCCACTTGGCACGTAGCCTATATCACATAGATACAATAATCTACTAGATTCCTAGATGTCTATTTATACATTTACAAAAGTGGTCCTAACCGTGGGTGAACCCATGAGCCGAGATCCCGTGATCTCTGCCTCGAGAATCAACAAGGAGAACACCAAGCTTTTGTGGTGGAGATGGAAGGTATAATTTCCAAACAAACCATATATTTTTTTATTGACCTTGGTTCTAACGTTAGCTATGTTTCGCTCCAATTTGTTGAAGCATGTGCTTTATAGAGGAAAAAGCATGCATAATCGTGGTTAGTTTAGTTAGCCATAGGAACTAAGTGAAAGGTAACATAAATTATTGAAGCATGCCCATTTTAAATGAATGGACTGCACACACAAGCAACCTTAAATATCCTACAGGTTGTCAAAGTATCAAAAACGGTCAATCATGACCAAGATTATTCCAAAACTTGTTCAAGGGCCAACAGATCATATCAAGAGATTTGGAATTGATGGCACTAAATCCTCCTCCATCGTGGTTGAGATTTCAAGCATGATGGGAAGGTTTTTTAAATGCCCCACCCTGGGACTTTCCTTTGCAAAGTAATGTGAATCAAAGGTATGTGAAATCGGCGATGAAAGGTGACGTCCCAAACTTGCACAACATTGAGACAGTAGGGAAGCTTTAGGATATGGCGCGATGCAACAATGTCCAGGAACGACAAGGTGGCGACGTGAGTTATCAGAGGAGGAACATGTCGAATTAGTTCAGTCTGTCCAGACATTGCAAACTCAGGTGCATGACCTATCCGCCCAGTTGTTCACCACCATGGAAATTTTGGTCGAGCAGAGGAAAGGGAAACACCAACTCAGGGATTAATGTGTTGTGATCTGCTAAGAAGTCGAGGAAGTACGGATTCACTCCAACCCCCAGATGCCATAGAGCCCATCCTCAATTAATTCAATAGTGGCTTCATCGCTTGGTCCCCAACAACGCCTTCCATAATTAAATTCCCCCCCAGCACAGACTGAAGATGAGCCAGGCAAGGATGCTTCCCCCAGTCAATCCACATTTAGATGTTTTTCTTTCATTTTCTGTTGCTAGGTATATTTTAGAGGCTATATGCTAGAAGCAATTTTGATGTATTGTATAAGTCAGAGATAACTACAAACCTTATGATCTATTTTGCTAGATATCACCATGTTTTTGCCTACTTTATTCAGGTTGTAAAGAGATTTTTGTAAACTTCATATTTCTGCATCTTCTTGCAGAGTTTTTAATAAAATTTTATCCAGTACTTTTGAAAAATATATAAATAACTTTCTATTATTTTATATGACTAGAAATTAATCAATTAATAAAACATTTAAATGACATCTTTAATGATAAGTTAAACTATTGACAGAAAAAAAAGAAGACTCTAACCAGTCCACTATATCCCAAGAATACTCCGACGGGTTGGTTCGACGGAGCAGCATAACAACATGGTTCTCTGAGTGGTGCAAGTGGTCTGATCAAAATCAACAACTTCTCTAGCTATAGATGGACTCTCTGCTACGACCCAGGCACCAACACAAGGGCAAAACTTCTGGGTGCGTGGGCCTCACTACACCTGGCTTCTAGACTTAATGTTGAAAACCTACATCTGATCGATGATTCTAAAGTTGTCATTGACTGGCTGAACAACCATGGTAAGCTACAACCAATCAATCTTCTGGCCTAGAAAGACAAAGTTAGAACACTTTTGCAACACTTCCAAAATCTGTCCTCTCATTCCTCCCAGGAATTCAATAAGGAAGTGGACTCGCTATCCAAATTAGCACTAAAAAAAAAGGTTGGAGTTCTTTCCTTCAACCACTGGCTGGATGGACATGAGGGACCCACACTAGCCTTTAAAATTTTCTAGCACTGGAGGCTCCAGATTGATGGCAGACATCAACTATT
>SNQJ01S0230311.1:0-14286 GCA_010110895.2 Picea sitchensis
AGATCCTTCTAGAAGCGGAAGCTTCTATTAGGTCTTCTTACATCCGCCTTATTCTATTTTATTGAAAGGTCTTATTAATATTGACCTTTATTACATCCGAATACATTGATCTACCTATGTGCGGGTTAGGACCTTAACAAAGTTAATGAACATAATTTGTCTCAGGCACTCTATTTCTAGCCTTTTGGTGACCTACATGTTTTCATCTGATATTAAGGAAATAAATTCTTAGTTTCTTCTTTGTTTGGTTGACTCTCTCACCCGTTCTATCTTTTCATCACATTTAATTCTAATAGATCCTACATTCTCACTATACTGCCCTGTGAAGAAATCCTATAAAAACTATATATGATATTAATCATTAATATAGATCCCATAGCCCAATGGATGTTTAATGCAATTTTTCATCCAATATTCATAAACAAAACAACAAACTCAAATTATTTTAACTAGCCTAATATCCAAAAACTCAAATAGATCTAAATCTTATAGAGATATCCCTCTCTGAAACTGGTAGGGATAGATCCCAGTTTTGAAATTGGTTTTGGTAAGTTACCTCTGTCAACTTATTCTTCCCTTGAAAACCTCTTAGAATTACAGAGTGCTAACACTTTGCATCTCCTCTTTGTGTGGGATGAAAACAACATGGATATGTATTTTCACCTCTATGTTAGAGTGTTGGCAGCAGGATGAAATGGGAAAGAAAGCGTGCACAAAGAAGAATGGTAGTAGGCCGAAATGGGAAAGAAAGTGTGCACAAAGAAGAACGACAGCTGGAAGAGAAATCATGGGAAGGAAATTGTGTAGGAGGAAAGCGACAACTAGCAAGAAGAACAACACACGTGCATGCAAGAAAGAGACGACAGCTGGAAGGAAGCAATGAACGTATGCAGAGAAGGAAGACCTGACGACAGAATATTTAGGTTTTTTGGTAAGAGTTTTTATGGAAATGGTTGAAGAGCCTGATAGATATAAATATAGGCAAGCATGTATCAAAGAGATGTTGGTTCGAGAGTTCGAGAATTCGAGAGTTCAAAGATTCAGAATTTCATAGATTTTGTGAAGGTTGAGCTTCCAATTTAGGTAATACTTTGATAAGAGAGTAATTGTAATGAGAGAGCTAAGCGGGAGCTAGATCTCGAGGATCAGATTGCAGGCTGAGGATCCTGGTGCAATCTAGTTCGCCTCATAGAGATCTTGTCGATCTGAGAAGAATTGTAAGCACGAGGTGCAAGAACTACAGAACTATCATAATAAAAGAGCCAAGAGACAAATATTTGTGGACGTAGCCCCGAGAGGGAGTGAACCATGGTAATACATGTGTGGTGTGATGAATGTATGTTTATCTATGTTTACTTCTATTAGTTAAATGTTAAATGCGATGAATGACTGAGTTATTATTCTGTTTAGTTCATTTATGTTAAGTTGTTAAATTCTGAGGGTCAGATAACCGTAATTTGTAATACAGTTAATAAGTAGTGGCTCAGAACGCAGACCCTCTATCTCCTACTGAATCCTAGGATGTAAACACCTGAGTCTTATAACCACCCATAAAATCTATCTCGGGTGAGACTGCGTAGTACATTATGTGTGTTGTGTTGCCTTCTGGTTCACCATAAAGGTTGATAGTTTTAGGCTTTATTGGTACCCTGAAAGATACGAATCCCATGTCAGTAGCGCAGAGTTGTCCGATAGGTTAAAGAACCAACAAATGGTTCTATTGCCATTGTAAGAGGAACAAGAAAGGACTGAGTGGATGGGATAGAACACATGTGGAGAAAAATGAGCGAAACTAGAAGACTATTGAGTCACTAGAAGGGAATGTTGAGGTCATGGAACCCCACGAAAGTAGATATCAAAGGTTGGTTGAGAACTAAAGAGCTAGAGTTTGCACAGAAAGATAATAGAAATCCTAGCCCGACACCTCACAAATATCTGGATAAATACGTGATTACGGATTTACACGAAGTCTTTTTCTATGATTTTCCTCACCTATTGCAGGAGTGGATACTAAGGTTGAAATATAACCACGCAACGAACCGGATCTAACAGCTATACAGAACCCTGATATAGATTAACCAGTTACAACATGTGACAACAAATTCACCCGCGCAGTCGAATTTTGGCTTGATAGTATTGTGGCAGGCTTCATCACAGAATTTGTAGTTGACACAGCGAAGTCATACAACGCGACAGAGCAGGAATTTCTACGCGGACCTCGTAGAAGGTACATTCGATCACTGCATGGGGGAAGGGGGGAAGCACTGATAGAGGGAAGGATAAATGGATGAAGGAGAGGATAAAGGCAAGAAGGAGGAGGAATTCTTGGACCCGATATTTCTAGATGACGACCAACTTAAGTGGATCTTGGTGTCACCTAGAATGACGCGTAGTGGAGTACCCTACCAATATAAGTACCAAGAAAAGAGATATAGCTGTGAGGGAGGGCTTGGAAAGATATGAAGAAGGGGTAGAGGATCTATGGGCTATGGAGCAGATTGAGTAAATCCTGTGCGCAACCTATGAGAGGAAAACAAGAGGCCTAAGAATAGGATGACAAGATAGCCATCCTTTCCGTATTATTTCCAGTGTGGAACCAATAAACCCATGTGCGACTCATAAACCAAAGAGAACATCACCATTTAGACAACCAAAGTTCGGAGGAATTCCGATAGCTAGAAGCACATCTACTACCAGAGAAACAACTAGAGGAGCCAGTTCAGGCAGTACGAGTCAAGTATCTACACCACGCGACAGAGGTAGCAATTGAGTCTTTAGAATGCCAGGACATGAACCCATGATCTGATTACCATAATTCTGAGGAGAAGTAGCAAAATACTTGAAAAAACATTTGTTCATTTGTGAAAATATCCGGGAGGAAAAAGAGATCACGGATGAAGATACCAAACTTGCGCAACTAGCGATCATGCTAAGAGACCATGCACTAGACTGGTACATGAGTCTAGACACAAACAATGCTCCTGGGACAATGAGGACACTAGAATACATCAAGAAGCTAATGATTAATGAGTTCTAGAAGCCGAGCTCAGAGGACTAGTACATGAATGAAATGATTGATATTCGACAGAAGCCAGGAGAGTCCATATGGGAGATTGATCAAAGATTTAAATGATTGAAGGGAAAGTTAAAATACCTTATGACCGAGATGAAGCACTAGCATTTGTTTGTCAACTCACTACTCCCACATTTAATATACCCCTTACGACAACATAAGTTTTAGACGTAGGTTGAGGTGCTACAAGTAGCCTTGCATCTGGAAGAGAACCAGTATCAGTAGATGGACCTGACCATTGAAGAATTGAAGGAGGATTTGAAGAACCTCACATTTCAGTTGAATAAAAATAAGAACAAGGACAAAGGTGAAGTTGTTTGGTGCACCACATGTAGGACATAAGGACACTACAAGAATGAATGTCCAACATGCTCATAGTATATGGAAATAGGCATGCCAAACCCACTCCCACAAGGAGTACTATGGTGCAAAATATGCAAGAAACTGGGTCACAACCCTTATCACTGCATGATGATGCAGAAGTACCAGATAGTTCCCAAGAATTCTTATTGCACCTTTTGTAAGTCTGTAGGCCACGACGACAAAGATTGTAGAACTATGGATTTGATGTGGTAGAGAACATTGGATGCCTACAGGGTACAGGCCAAAATGATGTCTGGGCAAGTAGCGCCACAGTTCAGTCAAGCCCCAACCCCATACAATATTGTGCAACAACATTACAACACTACACAACAACCATACAACAATACGCAACCACAGTACAACCCAGCGCAACCCCAGTATAATACAGCACAATACAACCAGGCACCACCATATAACACACCAAGAGGGGATAGAGCAGGCTATCGAGGAGGAGGACAAGCCAGAGGAGTCTTCGGACATGGTCGAGGACCAATCATGTGTCACAATTGTCAGCAACCAAGACATTATGCAATGGAATTTCCACTGTCGCCAACAACTTGTATGTACTGTCATGCATCGTATCACGAGACAGAGGAATGCCCGACACTGTTAGTAAAGATCTGGGAAAAAAGGAACCAGAACAATCATAATGTTTAATGGATTTCAGCTGAAGCAAGGGAGGATGGATGAAATATCAACATAGTCACCCGAGGAGGAACGAAGACAGGAAATGAAACAACCCGACAAGAACCTGCACAGAACGAGTGGGTAAGGAAGAACACAGAACCAAGGAAGTAGTTTGATGTACCCAAAGAAAAGGAGACTTTT
The DNA here is from genome assembly GCA_010110895.2 of Picea sitchensis. NCBI lineage: Eukaryota > Viridiplantae > Streptophyta > Pinopsida > Pinales > Pinaceae > Picea > Picea sitchensis. The sequence goes on from SNQJ01S0230311.1 coordinate 4,265, forward strand.
AAGGAAGCCAGACAGGAATTTTAGAAGGACACATCGTCGACTTCTACTACGCAACCATCCCACAAAGCCCCAGAATACAAAATGTCGCCATCATTGGATCATGCCGAAGGAATTTCACTTAAGGGAAAAGTAAGTAGTATCCAAGACTTTTTGCAGTCATGCATCAAAATATTAAGTGATCCTTCATCTGTGAAAATATTGCAAAACATCTTAGAAAATTGTAGCAACAAAATAGAACAAAAGCTAGAACCAAAAATTGTCAATCACCTACACACAAGGAGAAGAACAAGTAGGGAATTCAGATTGAATGCCAACATTGGGGATTTCAATATTGGAGATATCATACTGGACCTAGGATCTGAAGTAAATGTACTACCCGAGAAAACTTGGCAATGCATGGGAGAACCAACCTTGGGATATTCAAATGTCCAACTAAAACTAGCGAACAAGCACAGATTTCTACCAATTGGGAGGCTGAAGGGCTTAACGGTATATCTTGATGGTGTGCACACCAAAGATTTTGGAGTCATTGAAATAGTAGATGGAAAAACACCATACCCGACACTACTCAGTCTAGACTAGGCATTTGACAACCAGACCATAATTAATTTGAAGACAAGAAAAATGACATTTCAATCCGGAGATTACAGGGTTATAGCACCACTAGATCCATCAAAAGGGGAAAGGTTCGTAGAACCCACTTGCCTAGAATTAGAGGAAATCATCTAGTTATATAGGACAACTGCGCGCGAGGAGGATTATGTAAACCCAACTGCAGACGGGGTACTCAATTGGCATAGTATTACTTCATGCACGACGGATTCAGACATCGGGTTAGAAAATTTATAGCAGAGACTACATGAAGTATCCATGAGAATATGTGAAAGAATAGACCGCGTAGTACGATGGATGGGCATAGAAATCGTAGAACCACCCAGTTTCCATGGACTTAATGATTTGGAAACATTATTGACACAATATGAAGATGAAGTATTAGAGAACCAGAGGCTACTAGAACTAGACTTAGCACTCAAGGCCACACCCGCCAGATGGTGGGGCGCACATAAGGAGACCATCACAAACTGGTACCAATGTAAAAGTCTACTGTGAATAAGGTTTGGCGCACCACATAAAAACAAAAAACAACAAAAATATAAAGGATTTGGAACACCAATGAAACACGTGAGGGAGTGTGAAACATTGTGGAAATTGACACCACCTGAGGAATGGACTCACCACTTTATTCATACATTAGAAGGCATATTAGTGAACTGGTATATAGATCAAGAACTACGCAAAGGAACTACAACATGGGAAACATTGCAACAAAACTTTACCACCACTTTCTCATTCCATCATGAGAACCCCAACATGGACGCAGCTCTAAAATGAATCAAAGGACTCATATTCATTGAGGAGCCAGAATTAGAACTCATTACTGAATTGTAGTAGAGAAATAAACATACATTCAAGGAACTACTAGCATGTTACCAGGTACAGGAGGACATACCGGACAAAGAGAACCCACGTGAGATTCAAATTGCAGAAGCAAAGGGCGACAGAGATGTGAAGGGACCACAAATAGAATCTGAAGTTATTTATGTTCCAATCAAGGTAAATAAAGTTAACATCGGTACAACAGAACATCCCAAAATGGCCAGCATTGGAGACTACTGGGATGACCCAACAGTAGAAACTATTACAAAACTGTTGCATGAATACAACGACTTATTTCCTACAACCTTTACAGAGATGAAAGGTATAGCAGGAAAACTGGGAGAAATGAAAATACCTCTTAGGCCTGAAGCGAGACCGATAAAATAATGACCATATAGACTGAACCCTATATATAAACAAAAAGTTAAAGAGGAGATTGACCGAATGCTCAAAGTCGCCATAATCGAACCAATCGAGGAATCAGAGTGGATAAGCTCGATGGTCATACAAGACAAGAAACAAGGAAGAGGGATCAGGATATGCGTCAAATTGAGGAAGTTGAATGATGCATGCCTACATGACCCATTCCCTACATCATTCATGGATGAAGTGCTAGAGAATGTGGGGGGACATGAAGTGTACTCATTCACCAATGGATTCTTATGTTACCATCAGATTAAGATAGCACAGGAGGATAGATACAAGACCACATTTGTGACAGAATGGGGATCTTACCAATATATAGTCATGCCCTTTGGACTGAAGAATGCACCAACAATCTTCTCCAGAGTGGTTATCGCATCTTTCAAAGAATTCATCCACCAGTTTCTCGAAGTATATCTGGACGACTGGACAATCTATAGTCTGTTGAAAAACCATGTAGAAGTCTTACGCTTGATGTTAGAGCGATGTAGACAGTGTCAGATATCACTGAACATAAATAAATTCATATTTGGAACACCATTTAGGATACTATTGGGCCATATAGTATGCAAACAAGGGCTATTGGTTGATTCGGCAAAGGTCATCATCATTGTCAATTTACCAATGTCGAAAACAGTCTGTCAGCTATGAGCGACATTAGGACACACATGATACTATCAGAAATTTATCAAAGGATATGCACATATCACAACACCAATGGAAAAACTTCTAAGGAAGGATACAAAGTACCAATGGAATGATGAGTGTCAACACGGTCTGGATACCCTAAAGGAAAATATGGTCACTGCACCGATATTAGTATTCCCGAACTAGGGAAAAGCATTCCATGTGCACATATATGTGTCATCAATAGCACTGGGATCTATCTTAGCGCAGCCAGGAGCAGGAGTCTTGGATCACCCGATAGAATTTGCAAGCAGAAAACTATCTGAGTCAGAATAGAATTATAACACAACGAAAACACAAGGCCTACCTATGGTTTATGCACTTCAAAAGTTTAGACACTACTTACTAGGAAAAAAATTTAAGATGTTTACACATCACTCAACCCTAAAGTACCTAGTCAACAAGCCATTTTGGGGGGGGAGAATTTGTCGATGGTTATTGTTATTCCAGGAATTTGACTTCAAAGTAATTGTCAAACCAGGGAAACTAAATGCAGGCCCTGACCACCTATCACGAGTCACCAATGGAGAAGAACCCGCAAGCTTAGAAGACAACTTTATGGATGTACAACTATTCTCGGTACAAATTTTTTATGACTACTTCGTAGATATCATCCAATATTTGAGCACAAGTACCACATCACAAGAGTATACCACCACACAGAAAAAGAACCTGGTAGTTCGCGCAGCCGACTATCAATTGATCGCATGACATCTATATAAAATGGGCACAAACAACATTTTATGAAGGTACGTGCTTGAGCATGAACGACCAAGGATTCTATCAGAAGCCCACAAGGGATTGGAAGGAGGAAACTATGAAAGAAAAGATACCACACAGAAGGTACTCCACGCAGGACTATGGTGGCCAACAATCCATAGGGATTCAAAAGAATATTGTCAGGCATGCGATGTCTATAAAAGGGTAGGAAAACCCAATAGAAGGGATGAGATGCCATTATGACCGAAGTGACACTACAGGCATTTGATAAATGGTCAATAGACTTTGTGGGAAATATTAACCCACCAGCCAAAAGAACAGGGGCAAGATACATTGTCATCGTGACGGAATACCTAACAAGATGGGTGGAAGCTGCACCAGTAAAGGACTGTAGTGCAGAGAACATTGCACACTTTTTATTCGAACAAGTAATTACTAGGTTTGGGTGCCCAAGAGTTCTGATGAGTGATCAAGGAATGCATTTCATAAACAACACCATTGGCATGATGCTCGAATAATTTGAATTTCACCACCAAAAAAGCACATCGTATCACCCACAGGCGAATGGCACAGTAGAAGCCTTCAACAAAGTTCTAGATAACGCATTAACAAAGATCTGTAATGTGAAAAAAGACAACTAGGACCTCAAAGTACCAGCAGTATTATGGGCATATAGGATGACATGCAAGAATTTGACAGGCCACACACCATTCAAACTCGTCTACGACCAAGAAGCGATAGTACCATTGGAATTTTTAATACCCAACTTACGCGTAGCTGCTATCACACAAATGACAGAACATGGCGCAATACAAGAAAAGTTACATTAGTTGTTAGCAATGGAGGAAGATTGAATCCTGGCAAGATTCCATCAACAAGTGCAGAAGGCCAGAGACAAAGCATGGCACAATCGACACATTAAGAAAAAGACTTTCACGGAAGGAGATATAGTATTGCTCTACAACAAAAAATTGTTTCAGCGCCCAGGAAAGCTGAGAATGAATTGTCTAGGACCATATGAGGTCAAAATGGTAACAGACAATAGAGCCATATAGCTAAGATATCTAGCAGGCACATACCTCCGAGGAATGATCAACGGGAGCTAACTGAAGTTGTACAAGGACAATCGACCACCCACTGTGTAGTAAAAATAAAATAAAATGAAAAGCCATGAAAAAGACATAGGACACTTGAAACGTGAATGCAGTAAAGGAAAGAGTAACAGTCACATGCCTAAGACAAACAAGCGGGAAACAGAAATTTGACAAAAGCAGGACAACAGGACAACACAAAGCGTAATTAAGGCACGACAAGGACTGATGGAAAGTCACATTAAACATGCCAACTGGAAATGACCAAAGAAGCGTAATGGCAAGTACAAAACTTCCACACATGCATTGAATCCACAAATATGGTGCATCAATCGCATCATGGAGGAAGCGTCTTCGATAAGATTCAGGAAAATCCCATACAACATGTGAGCACAGAAGCAACTTGTCTATTCGCGAAAGAAGAACAAAGAGACAGCCACAGTAGCTCAAATGAACAAAGAAAGATCACATGAATATACAAAAAGAATATGCCCAACACTCACCACTATGGAACCACCGAAGTTTGTTGAACCAGGCTCGACCTCTAGACCTACCAGAGTTCAAACTAGGTCACGAGGACCGCTGAAGAAAATGAGCAGTAGAAACCGAAGATCATCGATATTGATGAGATCCCATCCCCAGAATACCATCGATGAGCCCTACACCAATACTGGAAGAGAGTCAGTGGCCACAACCAAAGGAAATGAAAGAGGATACGCGAGCAGAACCGTGAGAACCTCTAAATGAAGAAGTAGAACCTCAATAGGAAGTGCTACCAGAAATCCCTAAACCAGCCATGGAAGGTAATGACATGACACAGAATTGAGGATCAGAAGGGAAATCCAACGAGCCACAGGTACCCAAACTGGATCAAAAGATAGAAGAGACCATGGGAACTACCTCATATTGGCCAGAATGTCTCATAGGATAGAAAACGGGAATTGTTGGAACGTCGTACCAAGCACCACAGCAGGACGACAAAATTTTGATGTCGAGCTCACCTCGTAAGAAACCGACAACAGAAATTGTGCTACCAAGCATACCGTAGGGAGTACATGTATAACCACAGCTACTGGGTCATGTTGGGAAGCTCAAGTATTCTAACCATGATGTCTCAGACGACACTAAGTACCTAGAACTTTCACCCAGAGTGTTCATGCAAAAAATAGTGGTCAACCAACTTGGAGAAACAATCAGTCATCTGCATCAGTGGGCCATTAGACTGAACCGAACTAGAATTTTAGGACTGTTACAAATCCCACACTTTGGCAGAGGCCAGTATGCAACTAAACGCGTCAAGCAGTTGTTAGCAGTTACACATGGAGGGGATAGATGGCTGGACAGACCCATCCCCATAACAATGGACCTTATTTCCCAGATAACAGGACTACCCAGCTAAGGTATGTATCTTGCACTGATTCTAGATGATAAATCCAAGGAAAAAGTGTTATCAGAGGAAATGAAGAAGAAATATGGCACAACGAGGGGAACAAGAGGCATTATAATCAAATGGATCAACAAACCAACAACACAATTGGGCATAAAGATCTTAGCCTGTAAGTTGCTAAGGAAATGCCGCAAAGATGAGGTACCAACAGGAGTCATCGTAGTTGCAGCTCAGTGCGCAGAAGGCACCTTTGTGAGATGGGTACATTATCTGTTAAACTTATTCCAAATGAACTGCAGGGATGCGCAGGAACTTGGCATTGAATTTCATTACTCATGGTTGATAACCCTTATAGCCTTCATGGGATGGCAGGAACAAAAATATGTAGTTTTTTCTACAAGACCACAGCCCGAGGGAGTGAGATATTGAGTACTGATATCAGGGCCACAGACCAGATAGAAGAGGGAAAATGGAATCATCTTTGAATCATACCTATGGGATATGAAGGAAGCCATTAACCGATCATGGAGAATAACACCAGAAGTTGTTAGGCGATATGGGAACATCACTAACTTCTGGGCAACAAGGCAATCCATGTGGATACAACCAAGGCACGATCCCAATAATCAGTGGCTATTAATGCGCTACTGCATCAAAGAAGGGGATATAGACATGGTCATCAACGAATGGCCTGCTAAATGGAAGATCCCATCCATTCCCCAGGAAGTACCAGAAGGACCCGCAGAAGGAGAGGCAACACAGATAGAAACACAGCCTCCGCAAAAACCAGTACCTAAGAAACCGAGGACGGGCCAAAACAGACCACCTCCAGAAAGCAAAGGGTTGGAGTAGATAGGAACCTAGAAGGGGAAGAAATAGGCCAAAGAACAGCCAAAGAAAACCAAGGGAACGTAGGAGACTTCCCCAAACCCCACCACATAGGAGCTCGGGGGAAATAAGAGATCAACTAAATAGGACACAGGTGCTTGAAAGAAATCAAAGGCACAACGAGCATCACTAGACCTAACGATCACATAGGACGATGGAGAAATGATTGCCAGAATGGTCCAGGATTGTCTAGTGGAATACTTCGACCATGGAACACATCACAGGGATAAGATACATAAAGAGATGGCAGAAATAAGGTAGCTCCTCAAGACACTCAGAGAATCCCAGAGCATAAGTAGCAGCATAGGCATGGAGCATTCGACATCACAAACCAATGAAAGAGTGGAGATCTAAGAATGAGACCCATCTCTCCCAATGCCGCATGCAACCACAATGGTCCACATAAAACCAATAGGCTACGAATGGATGAAATAGTGGGACAAACACCACTGAAGGATTTGGACCACATTCAATTGGTCTTGACATGGATGTCGTCAAGGGAACTGTACAAATTACAGGTTAGTGTCCACCACGAGATGCAGTCTTAGGCACATAAGAACTTAGTCGAGCTACAGAAAACAACAAATCAGTGGGAAGCACTGGAAAAAGAGTACGAGCAGGCCAAATCAGAAACTCAGAAGGAGATGGAACACGGGAACGAGTTGGAACGTAGAGTGGGATAACATTTTTGGAAACTTCCAAACACCGCGGAGGGAAATGAACTCCCAACCATAGAAAAGATCGACTAGATTGCAGAGTCAATTGTGCAATACTAGAAGGATATCGAGGATCTCTGAGAACAACTAACACCAATGAATCCACCAGCAGTAAAGGAACAAAGGAGGTAGGCAGAAACATCTTAAATACAGGAGATGGTGAAACAGGTTAGCACAGCAGCTGACTTGCTCGACAAAGTGGCGCAACTTTGGACAAGACTGGAGGAGGATCCACAGGTTCAACGCTGGGACCAGGAAGAGGAAAGGATCAATGCAGTGATCCAAGAACTCAAGAAGAAGCAAAAGATCATACCTATCCCATAATGCGTAAAGGGGACACAAGAGTTGAAGAAGATGCATGCAGAACTCATCACTGCGCAAACACAGAAACAGGAGCAGCAAGCTCAAATAGAACTATTACAGGAATGGGTAGCAGAAGTACTCACACAGGTAGAAATGGATAGAGCATAGATGGCGCAGACCCAGGAAGAATGCGCAGGACTACTAAGCGACGAAGTGGTCATTCAGATTTTCGAAACCATTGAGGAGAAGACCACGCAGGCACTGACAACAACAGTAGAGCTAAGGGAAAATTTCAATATGACCACTGAAGAGATCAATGCAACTCAGAAAGATTAGGTGACTCAGGATGAGTCACATGTCATTGTTGGGGGCCTATTGACAGCATGCCGAAATGGGAAAGAAGGCGTGCATGAAGAAGAATGGTAACAGGACGAAATGGGAAATAAAGCGTGCACAAAGAAGAATAACAGTTGGAAGAGAAATCATGGGAAGGAAAGCATGCAGGAGGAAAGCAACAACTATAAAGAAGCATTGCACACGCACATGCAATAAGGAGGTGACAGTTGGAAGGAAGCAGTGAACACATGCGGAGAAAGAAGACCTAATGACAAAAGAGTTAGGGTTTTTGGTAAGATTTTTTATGGAAACTCCTGAAGAGACCGACAGATATAAATATAAGAAAGCAGGTATCAAATAGAGGTTGGTTCAAGGGTTCAAGATTTCAAGAGTTTGAGATTTTAGATATTCAGAAGTTCATAGATTTTGTGAAGGTTGAGCTTCAAATTTAGGTAATACTTTGATAAGACAGTACTTGTAACGAGAGAGCTAAGCAGGAGGTAGATCTCAAGGATCATATCGCAGGCTGAGGAGCTTGGTGCAATCTAGTTTGCCTCACAGAGATCTTGTCGATCTAAGAAGAATTGTAAGCACGAGGCGCAAGAACTACAAAACTATCATAATAAAAGAGCCAAGAGCCAAATCTTTGTGGACGTAGCCCCAGGAGGGGGTGAACCATGGTAATACCTGTGTGATTTGATGAATGCATGTGTATCTCTATTTACTTTTGCTAGTTAAATGCTAAATGTGATGAATGAATGAGTTATTATTCTGTTTAGTTCATTTCTCTTACGGTGTTGAATTTCGAAGGTCAAATAACCATAATTTGTAATACAGTTAACAAGTAGTGGCTCAGAATGCAGACCCTATATCTCCTACTCAATCCTAGGCTGTAAACACATGATTCTTACAGCCACCCATAAAAGATATCTCGGGTGAGACTGTACAGTGCATTCTGTGTGCTATGTTGCCTTCTGGTTCACCAGAAGGGCCGATAGTTTTAGGCTTTGTTGGTACCCTGAAAGATACGAACCCCGGGTCAGTAGCGTTGAGTTGTTTGGTAGGTTAAAGAACCAACATAGAGTTTCCTCTTTCTAAACAATTTGAGTTTGAAGTTTTAAAATTCATGTTGTGATTTTGTCACTCGTCCCCCTTTAGTTATTGAAGGTTGCAAAGTTATCCCTAGGATTAGTAAGTGCAATCTTAATTCTATCACCTTCCTTACTTCTCTATCAAGGTGGGTACTACTAGAATTGTTTGGAAAATACTTCGAAGATTTGCACAAGGGTTCATGTAGTTGAAGCACACTTAAGAGATGTTGCCAAGGAAAAAGGCAGAACCATTTGTTGGAGACACCTTAATTCATTTTCCTAGAGAGATAAGTCATTTCATTCTCCCTCTACTTATAGGTGATATTTGAGAAACCATAACATAAGTGAAAAAAAAACATTGTTTGGACCTCTATATTGGTAAATGAAAGATGTGTGCCATAGGTATTTGACCTACATGAAGTTGTCAAATGGTGTGTGGGGAGGTTTGACACCAAATATATAATGATCAATTTGGATAGGAGAGAAAGGTCCATATACACCTCACCATTATCAGTTTTTGGAAAATGTTCAAGCTCTAGGATCCCATGGGGATTTTAAAGATGTTACATGGTGATGCTTTTCTCAAATCTCATGACCATGGTGGGTTTTCCATTTTGAATAAGTGGATGCTACAACTGAAAGGTAAAGTTAGGAAATTGTATCAAGTGGATTTGGCATGGTTGTTTTACTAGATAATTGGAGAAGAGTCCATCGCATTCATGTACAAGTACATTCTATCCTCATCATTTACTACACTTTACTGACGCAAGTGGCCCCTCACCGAGCCAGCTGCTCCACCAGGACCTTCTGTTTCTCACGGGCCCGAAGAGTCAACACTCTTCAACTCCCTCGGGAGTCCACTACCCACAGTAGGCTCCTTCCGCTACTTCCTCTTCGGAAATCGGGATATCGTGACTCGGGAGTTCGCGGTTCACGCAAACAC
>SNQJ01S0230312.1:1938-14286 GCA_010110895.2 Picea sitchensis
ACAATGCCAAGACAATAAACCAAACACTAGAGAATATCCAACACTGAGAAATGCGCCTCTCTCTTCCTTATTCTCCCAACTGTAGCTCTCCAAACTAGTGCACCGAGTGAGTGAGATAATGAGGTGTTGGATTCATTTATTTATACAAACTGGCAGGTGATGGAAAGGTGTCTCTTCATTGGGTAGGGCCGACTTGTCTTATTAGTGGTTAAAACCACTTTAATTAGCTTGGGGGTCGAGTCCCTTAGATATTGAGAAAGTTGAAATCTCAGGGGAGATAACAAGAGGAGTGTGCAGGAGCAGACATATCCCAAGTCGCAAAGCTAAGGAGGAAGAACACAAACGAGACCCAAAGTCACAGGGTTCACAGAGAAATCAAAGGTCAAAACCTTTGAAACTTTGAACATTTTCCAAGTTAGGAAGAAATCATAAGCTCAGGAGGAAGAGAACAACAGTCGTAGATCAGTTGCGAAGGAGGAAATCTGGACAATCAAATCCATGTCCAGACACCCAGGAGAGAACAAGAGGGAGAACAGATCTTAGCCATCATATCTAAAAGTGCGTGGACCAACAACCGTTGGATCCAGAGGAGGTGCACGAGGTTTAGTCCATTTGAGTGCACATGAGGAGAGTCGGCTTCGTGAAACATGAAGTCCCGACATCATCGAGACCATCCATTATCAGAGGGCACGTGGTAGATATCCACGTACGTTGGAGATTTGAGAGGGGAAGAGCCACAACGATCCTAACCATCCATTGGAAGGGATGTGTGGCATCAGATCAACATTTTGCTGACTCACGACTCAGGGGAGTCAAAGGGAAAAGTTACGAGAACCCATGAAACGTGAATTCACAAAAAGATCACAACCATTGATTAAGGAGAGATCTGAAACGTTGATTATCCAGAGAGGATATCGACATTTCAGGAATCCAGAGAATGGAGGTAAAAAGTATTTCGACTTCACAAAACGCAAAATCTTGATTCATGAAAGGAGGATCTCGACCATTGATCGAGAGGAGGAGTATAGACCGTTGATCTGCCACGGATCAGATATCGAGATATTGGGGATCTGAAGATATGAGGAGAGAAGTATTTCGACTTTGCAAAATGCAAAGTCCCAATAAGAGAAAGGGAGATTTGGACCATCAGATCGTGGAGATCATGGACCATTGATCTGACGCAGGCGGATCTATTTTCAGAGTTTCGGGAGCCAGGAGTCAGGGTTGACTCACATGTAGAATACTCAACACGCGAAATCGCGATGCCCCTTTTGCATAGGTGTCACAGTTCATGGTCGTGTGGAGGTGAGGCTCATGCTTGGTGTTTAGTCGTATAGGGAGAGTTTCAAGGAAGGACCTATGGAATTGTTCGTGGGATTCTAGCAGGGAATCGAAGAGCTGCTCCAACTCGTAGATTTGAACGATCCAGAGACCAGGAGGTCAATGGACCCTGTCAAAGGGTAGGGGGTCTGCATCAAGTGGTATCAGGGAGATTTTATGTCTATAGACAATGGGTAAAAGAGAAGGAGATAGTCTGATACCATCAAGTGGTATAAGAGCATAGAATTGATTTTTGTAGGAAATGGAGGTAATCAAAAGATCAAGCTTTGCTTATTGATAACAAATAAAGGATATAGTTGGGTATCATCAAGAGGTATCAATGTCAATTTCTTTTGTATATTTCAGGTGAAGGAGATAGAGAAGACAATCTGACTACATCAAGTAGTATCAAGAGATGAATTTTGTCTGCAGATTGTAGTCAAAGGTGAGAAGGTGAAAAGAGACAATCTGATGACATCAAATGGTATCAGAAAGTTGAATTTCACTTGTAGAAAACATGTGAAGAAGGAGATAGAGTACCGATGCTCTGTAAATATTGTTGCATGGTGTGCAACAAATGATAGATATCCAGGAGGGATGAAAGGAAAAAATAAAAAAATGGCTACTGAAGGCCATGAGCGTGGTTGAAGAGGAGACCGTCAGTAGAAGAGTAAAGCATAAATTGATAAGGAGCTAATTGAAATAAGAGAAAGAATGGAATAACTAACATTACAGATGCAATAGGAGGCAAAGGTACACTGGAGGTACGAATGGCCTCTAGACAAAAAAGTAAAATGGCATGTTCAAAAGTTGTTGGCTAGACAGAAGCAACAAGCAGTGAAGAAGTGGCTGAGGCACATTGAAGACCTCAGTGACACAGAAGAGGAAATGGTTTACATCTATGAACCAGAGACAGGAAGACACCTCAGTGATGAGGAGGAGGTGAGATCAGATGAAGATCCCATAAACTTATAGGAGGCAAGAAGTGAACTTTCAAATTGCCAGGTGGGCAATGGAAGGAGATCGATGGATTATCTCATAGATTGCTAGGAGGGCAGTGATGGAAGTTCAAATTTCCAGGTGGGCAATGAGATGAGGTCAACTGATTTCATAGACTATCAGGTGGGAAGAAATGGACTTTCGAGTTGCCAGGTGGGTAATGGAAAGAGATCAGGGGAAGGTCTCGAATACTTCTAGAGGAGTAGTGCTGAAAGTTCAGAATGCCAAGTGGTAAATGAGATGGGTTCGGTTGATCTCACAGACTGCCAAGTGGGCAACATAAAACTCCTAAATTGCTAGGTGAGGAGGGAGAAAGAAATGAGACTATCTGAAGGTCTCAGGGGATTAGGACTGAGTTTAGGTCAGCAAGGAGTGATGATAGATGAAGATTCATGTGGGTTTGTAGACCATGTGAATGAAGACGATGAGAAGTTAAATACTTCCATCATAAAGGAAGAGGATTAGAGGAGTGTTTTGATCATTGGGGGAATTTGGATATTCCTACCAGATAACCCAGTGGAGGCTAGACCATGTGTTGCAAATGCAACAGTAGGAAAGGGACAACAGCGGTGACTGCCATGATGAAGGAGAAGATATCAGAAGCTGCCCAAGGAGAAGAGGAAGAAATGGAGCAGACACTGATGTCTACCCCAGCAGAAGGAGATGAGAATTCAATAGAGTTGCTCAAAATTTTCAGCCAGGATGCTGAAACATAGATGATTGAAACACTGGAGCCTGCAACATAAGAGGAAGCAAACAATGTGGATTTTGCTAATCTGTATGAAGAATTGGAAGCCCTAGAGAGGAGGGTGATAGTGAAAATATTTCACATCCAATAGATCAAATTGGAAGCAGGTAGAGGATCATACCATCCTGGGGAGAAGTTGGAGGAATTTGAGCAACAACTCGGCAAAGGGACTACAGAAATGAAGTCTACAATAGAGTGGAAATTTAGTGCCACAAGGGGAAGTAAAGAAAACATGGGAGATCAAATAGATATACCCATTGATAAGGGGGAGTTCCAGCCGCGAAGACTTCATAAAAAGAGCCAACCACTGGAGCATCTTGACAGAGTGATAGAGGAGATCAGGTAGTTGATGTTGGGGTTAGTGGACCCTACCGAAGGGTAGGGGGTCTGCATCAAGTAACAATAACACAGCTGGAGAGGAACAAGGGGACAAATCCGAGGGAAGGTTTGGGATCTAGGAGGATTTAAACACTGGAGAAGAGGAGCTCATGACCAGGAGCTCATGTTTTTCCTAGCAGGGGACTATGATGTAGGAGAATCGCTCCACCTCAGAAAATGCGCCAACACACCAACACACAAACACATGATGAAGAAAGGGAGAGGCATCAACCCTCCCATTTTAAATTTTGAATATAATCCTATACATATTATTCACGTTGTAATGTTGTAAATGTCGGGCCATGCCTTTGTACAGGTAGTGGTTGGGGTTTCCTTAAATGCTTACTTGTAGCAGGTCCAGATCATATTCAGGTCTGTACATCTATTTATGTAATGTAGTCGTAGAAGTATAGTGTTGTAACTAGGATAGAGATGCCACTAATATGGTGAAGAGGATAAGCTCGGGGAGCCCTCTTTTGAAATTAAGTAGTGAGATATTTGTAGAGAGGTCAGAGTAGAGAGGCCTTAGGAGGTCTTAGAAGTTCTAAGAGAGAGAGATTAAGAGAACTGGGACTCTGTTACAGTCTATTTTTTGTAAACAACTGTATAGACACACATAGATAATACAAAGAGAAGTTTTCCTGCATATTTTTTTTCATGTGTTTATGTAGTTCATGAGTGAACGTTGTAGATGTATGTTAAGCTTCATTTATAGTAGGAAGATATATTTCTCTATCTTTGTTTCAGTTGTTGAATCATTCTGGGTTCTTTAGGCTGTGCAAAGAGTGCACAACAGAACGTTGGAAGTTCTGTAGCCAGCGTAAGGAGTGCACATTTGAATCTCTCTGTTGAGTTCAGAGGAGAACGTGCCAGGAGGGCACACCAAGATAGTTTTCAAACTCAAGAAGAGCCTCAGAGTTACTGAATACTCGGGAGGGAAGATTGTGCAGAGAAGGCATAGAGAGATAGAACTATTGAAGGTTCTATAGAGAACTTCCAAGAGGGGGTCGAGCAAGTGCAAGGAGTGCACCAAGAAGAACTCTATTCCGATTTCTATGAGAAGAGAAGTGTCTAGGAGAAGACACTTATAGAGTTGTTGAATACTCTATCATCTCAGCAAGGAGTGCTTGAGGATAAGTTTCCAAGAGGGCACTTACATCCCCTAAAGGAGCGAAAGGGTTGATACAGAGTTGTTGACCACTTTGGAGGAAGACCTGTGCAAGGAGTGCACCAGGCCAAGACTCAGATGAAGTGTTGAAAGACAACCAACTGAAGCCTAGTTAGAGCGTAAGGAGTGCATGCAGAGAGAGAGAACTTGTTCCAAGTTTGAAAGCCCAGGAAGCCAAGCACAGAACGTGTCAGGAGGGCACAAGAAGTCTTCTAAGGATGCAAAAGGGTCGAGTCCCTTAGAGATTGAGCAAGCTAAAAGATCAGGGGAGATAGCACGAGGAGTGTGTAAGAGTGGACTTATCCCAAGTCCCAAAGCTCAGGAGGGAGAACACAGATGAGACCCAAAGTCACAGGGCTCATAGATAATCAAAGTTTGAAACCTTTGAAACTTTGAACATATTCCAAGTTAGGAAGAAATCATAAGCTCAGGAGAAAGAGCACAAAAGTCGTAGATCAACTGCAGAGGAGGAAATATGGACCATCATATCCACATACAAACACCCAGGAGAGTGAAGGAGGGAGAAAATATCTCAATCATCAGATATGAAAGTGCATGGACCAACAGTTGTTGGATCCGGAGGAGGTGTATGGGGTTTAGTCCATTTGAGTGCACAGGAGGAGAGCCGAATTTACGGAACGCGAAGTCCCAACATCATCGGGACCATCCATTATTAGAGGACACATGGTAGAGATCCATGTATGTCAGATGTTTGAGAGGGAAATATCCACGAGGATCCTAATCGTCCATCGGAAGGGACATATGGCAGCATATCAAGATTTCCCTAACTCGTGACTCAGGGGAGTCAAAGGGAAAAGTTACGACAACTCGCTATCGTGGACCGTTGATCTGAACCAGGTGGAGCTCTTTTCGAAGTTTCAAGATTTGGGAGTCAGGGTTGAATCACATGTAGAATACCTGACATGTGAAATCACGACGCGATTTTTGTATAGGCTTGCGGTCACAGTCCGTGGTCATGTGGAGGTGAGGCTCACGCTTGGTGTTTAGTCTTGCAGGGTGAGTTTCAAGGAAGGACCTGCGGGTTTGTTCATGGGATTCCAGTAAGGAATCAAAGAGCTGGTCCAACTCACAAATTTGAACGATCCAGAGACCAGGAGGTCAGCAGACCCTGCCGAAGGGTAGAGGGTCTACATCAAGTGGTATCAGCGCGAGTTTTTGTCTGTAGACAGCGGGAAAAAGAGAAGGAGATAGTATGATACCATCAAGTGGTATTAGAGCACATAATTGATTTATGTTGGCAACAGAGGTAATCAGAAGACTGAGCTTTGATTACATATAATAGATAAAGGAGATAGTCTAGTATCATTAAGAGATATCAATGTCGATTTCGTCTATAGATTTCAGGCGAAGGAGATAGAGAAGACAACCTGACTACATCAAGTAATATCAAGAGCTGAATTTTGTCTGCAGATTGTAGACAAAGGTGAGAAGGTGAAAAGGGACAAGCTGATGACATCAAATAGTATCACAAAGTTAAAGTTCACTTGTAGACAACAAGTGAAGAAGGACACAAAATATCTATTCTCTATAAATATTGTTGCATGGTGTGCAACAAATGATAGATATCCAGGAGGGATGAAAGCAAAAAATAAAATTGGCTACTGAAGGCCATGAGCATGGTCAAAGAGGAGACCACCAACAAAAGAGTAAAGAAGAAATTGACAAGGAGCTCATTGAAATAAGAGAAAGAATGGAACAACTAACATTGAAGATGCAACATGAGGAAAAGGTACGCTGGAGGTACGAATGGCCTCTGGACAGGAAAGTAAAATGGCATGTTCAAAAGTTGTTGACTAGAAAGCAGGGAAAACCAGTGAAGAAGTGGATGAGGCACATTGAAGAACTCAATGACACAGAAGAGGAAATTGTTTACATCTATGAACCAGAGACAGGAAGACACCTCAGTGATGAGGAGGAGGTGAGATCAGAAGAAGATCCCATAAACTGCCAGGAGGGAAGAGGTGAACTTTCAAATTGCCAGGTGGGCAATGGAAGGAGATTGGTGGATGATCTCATATACCATCAAGAGGGCAGTGATGGAATTTCAAATTTCCAGGTGGGAAATGAGATGAGGTCAGCTGATCTCATAGACTGTTAGGTGGGAATAAATGGACTTTCAAGTTGCTAGGTGGGCAATGGAAAGATATTAGGGGAAGGTCTTGAATACTTCCAGAGGAGCAGTGCCGAAAGTTCAGATTGCCAAGTGGGAAATGATATGGGGTCAGTTGATCTCAAAGACTGCCAAGTGGGCAGCAGAAAACTCCTAAATTGCCAGGTGAGCAGGGAGAAATAAATGAGACTATCTTAAGGTCTTAGGGGCTCAAGAGTGAGTTCAGGTCAACAAGGAGTGTTGATAGATGAAGATTCATTTGGGTTTGCAGACCATGTGAATGAAGATGATGAGAAGTTAAATACTTCCATCACAAAGGAAGAGGATCAGAGGAGTGTTCTGATCATTGGGGGAATTTGGACATTCCTACCAAATATCCCAGTGGAGGCCAAAGCATGTGTTGCAGATGCAATAGTAGGATAAGTACATCCAACGGTGACTACCATGATGAAGGAGAATATATCAGAAGATGCCCAAGGAGAAGAGGAAGAAATGGAGCAGACACTGATGTCTACCCCAACAGAAGGAGATGAGAATTCAACAGAGTTGCTAAATTTTTTTAGCCAAGAAGCTGAAATAGAGATGATTGCAGCACTGGAGCCTATAGCAGAAGAGGAAGAAGATAGCATGGATTTTGCTAATCTGTATGAAGAATTGGAAGCCCTAGAGAGGAGGGTGATAGTGCAAATATTTCACATCCAACAGATCAAATTGGAAGTAGGTAGAGGAGCATACCAACCTGGGGAGAAGTTGGAAGACGCTTATTAGTAGCTCAGTGAAGGGACTGTAGAACTGAAGTCTAAAATAGAGTGGAAATTCAGTGCCACAAGGGGAAGTAAATATAGCATGGGAGATCGAATACATCTACCCACTGATAAGGGGGAGTTGTAGCCGCAAAGACTATATAAAAAGAGCCAACCACTAGATCAGATAGACAGTGTGATAGAGGAGATCAAGAAGTTGATGTTGAGGTTAGCAGACCCTATCGAAGGGTAGGGGGTCTACATCAAGAAGAAGCAGCATAGCTGGAGAGGAGTAAGGGGAAAAATCCAAGGGAAGGTTTGGGATCCAGGAGGATTTCAACATTGGATAAGAGGAGCTCATTTTTTTCCTAGTAGGGGAGTACGATGCAAGAGCATCGCTCCACCTTGAAAAATGTGCCAACACACCAACTCACATGCACACAATGAAGAAAGGGAGAGGCATCAACCCTCCCATTTTAATTTTTGAATATAATTGTATACGGATTATTCACGATGTAAGGCTGTAAATGTTGGGCCATGCCTTTGTACAAGTAGTGGTTGGGGTTTCCTTAAATGGTTACATGTAGCAGGTCCAGATCGTAGTCAGGTTTGGATATCCATTTATGTAATGTAGCCATAGAAGTATAGTGTTGTAACTGGGATAGTGATGGCACTAAGACAGTGAAGAGGATAATCTTGGGGAGCCCTCTTTTGTAATTAAGGAGGGAGATATTTGTAGAGAGGTCAGAGTAGAGAGGCCTTAGGAGGTCTTAGAATTTCTAAGAGAGAGAGCTTGAGAGAACTGGGACTCTGTTACAGTCCATTTTTTGTAAACATCAATATAGACACACAAAGATAATACAAAGAGTAGTTTTCCTGCATATTGTTGTTCATGTGTTTATGTAGTTCATGAATGAACATTGTAGATGTATGTTAAGTTTCATTTACAATAGGAAGATATATTTCTCTATGTTTGTTTGAGTTGTTGAATCATTCTGGGTTCTTTAGGCTATGCAAGGAGTGCACAACAAAATGTTGGAAGTTCTATATCCAGCGCAAGGAGTGTGCATCTGAATTTCTCTATTGAGTTTAGAGGACAATGTGCCAGGAGGGCACACCAGGATAGTTTGCAAACTCAAGAAGAGCCTCAGAGTTACTGAATACTTGAGAGGGAAGATTGTACAGAGAAGGCACAGAGAGATAGAACTAATGAAGGTTATGTAGAGCTCTACCAAGAGGGAATCAAGAGAGTGAAAGGAGTGCACCAAGAAGAAATCTATTCTGAGTTCTATGAGAAGAGAAGTGTCCAGGAGAAAACACTTATAGAGTTGCTGAATACTCTATCGGCTCAGCAAAGACTTCTTGAGCATAAGTTTCCAATAGGGCACTTACATCCCCTCAAGGAGCGAAAGGGTTGATATAGAGTTGTTGAACACTCTGGAGGAAGACCTATGGATGGAGTGCACCAGGCCAATACTCGGACGAAGTGTTGAAAGACATCTAGCTAAAGGCTAGTCAGAGTGCAAGGATTTATCGCAGAGAGAGAGAGAGAACTTGTTCCAAGTTCAAAATCTCAGGAGGCCGAGCACAGAACGTGTCAGGAGGGAACAAAAAGTCTTCTAAGGATGCAGAAGGGCCGAGTCCCTTAGAGATTGAGCAAGATGAAAGCTCAGGGGAGAGAGCAAGAGGAGTGTGTAGGAGTGGACTTATCCCAAGTCCCAAAGCTCAGGAGGGAGAACACAGACGAGACCCAAAGTCATAGGGCTCGTAGAGAAATCAAAGGTCGAAACCTTTGAAACTTTGAACATCTTCCAAGTTAGGAAGAAATCATAAGCTCGGGAGGAAGAGCACAAAAGTTGTAGATCAACTGTAGAGGAGGAAATATGGACCGTCAAATCCATGTCCAGACACCCAGGAGAGCATAGGAGGGAGAACAGATCTCATTCATCAGATCTGAAAGTGCGTGGACCAACAACTCTTGGATCTAGAGGAGGTGCATGGTGTTTAGTCCATTTGAGTGCATAGGAGGAGAGTCGGCTTTGCGAAACGCGAAGTCTCGACATCATCGGGTACGTCCATTATTAGAGGAAACATGGTAGAGATCCACGTACATCAGAGATTTGAGAGGGGAAGAGTTGCAACGATCCTAATCGTCCATCAGAAGGGATGAGTGGCAGCAGATCAATATTTCACTGACTCGCAACTCAGGGGAGTCAAAGGGAAAAGTTACGAGAACCCATGAAACGCGAACTCGTGAAAAGATCACAGCCGTTGATTGAGGAGAGATCTGGACCGTTGATTATCTAGAGAGGATCTCAAAATTTTTGGAATCAGGAGAATGGAGGTGAAAATTATTTCGAATTTGCAATATGAAAAATCCTGATTCGTGAAAGGAGGATCTCGACCATTGATCGAGAGGAGGAGTATATACCGTTGATCTGCCACAGAGCATATATCGAGATATCGGGGATCTAAAGATCTGAGGAGAGAAGTATTTCGAGTTCGTGAAACATGAAGTCTTGATAAGAGAAAGGGATATTTAGACCATCAGATCACAGAGATTGTGGACCGTTGATCTGACGCAGGCGGAGCTCTTTTCAGAGTTTTGGGAGTCGGGAGTCAGGGTTGACTCACATGTAGAATACCTGACACGCAAAATCACGATGTGCCTTTTGCATAGGCGTGTGGTCACAATCCATGGTCGTGTGGAGGTGAGGCTCTCACTTGGTGTTTAGTCTCCTAGGGCGAGTTTCAAGGAAGAACATGTGTATTTGTTCGTGGGATTCCAACAGGGATTCAAAGAGTTGCTCCAGCTTGCAGATTTGAACGATCTAGAGACCGACAGGTCAGCGGACCCTGCCGAAGGGTAGGGGGTCTGCATCAATAATTTACACATGATATAATCTGTATAACTCAATCAATGTGCATTGGAGGAGAACCAATGCACCATAGTGGTGGTCTATATTGATATGTACACACACCAACAATTATGTGAGTGAACTAGTCAACCAGTCTTCAATTAACTGACTGAAACATAGTGTAGTGAGGAGTAGATCAAGGAATCAAGGGTAATGCACCAGTCTGGTGATGAAACCAAGGCTAATTCACATTAGCATGGTGATGATCCCAATGTTGCATGGTGACAAAACTAATGCAACATCTAGACTCAACTCAACTAGTCAAATTGAAGTGTCAACTGAAGAAAATATTCTCTAGGTGGAATATTCTCCCCTGAACTTTAGGAGATTGAATAATGACTAATAAACATAGGAAAAACCTTAGGACCTTAGGAAAAATAAATCCTAGGTGTGTGTGAAGTAAATCCAACACCTTGCATTTAAGTATTTAATATAAGCATTGTTGGTTATATTGATTGATGGTATAGAGGTATATTCCTTATGGATGCATGGTGTGCCCCTTCTATTTTGTGTATTTGAGAGATTTCATATAGTGATATTCTATGATAAGTTTATATATGTACTTTGAAGTAACACCTTGATGACTTGGGTCTAAGGAACCATGGCCCTTGTTAGGAGGGGAGGACCATGACACCCCTTACACATTATGCTTGAGAAGAATGATCACAAGAGATGGTGTTTTGGAGTCACCATCCCCTTGATGGATTACTAACAATGATTAATTACGATTAGCCTTATATTATAACTTTCTATGTGATCATGATGCATATATTTTTTTTATTGGTCTAACTTGTGGCAAGTTGAGACATTATTAAAGCATGGGGGAATCACATTCAAGGACATGTCCTATTCTCCAATAAGGGTGACATGATATCCTAGAGTTTAGGAAACCACGGGGAAGGGAAAACTTGTGAAAAAGACCTCCAAAGTTAAATTTAGTAAAAAGAAAAAATGTTTGTAACCCACTTTTACCTTGTTCTTAACACTTGTAAACTCTCTCAGAAGTCTAATTTCACCCTAGATGAGTTAGTTGGAGGAAGGGGAAAGTGGTTTCACAAGATAACCAATTGAGAGTGTTTTAAAATTGGGATATATCCTTTGAGGAGGAATCCTAAAGGGGGCATATGGTGATACATGTGTTGGGAAAGGAATAACGATTTCTAGATATGGTACTTAACGCTATATTATTATGATTTATTGACCCTTGGGATTCCACTTTCGAGGGGGAACTATTGAGGGGATAATAATGGTAGTAAGATCCTTAGAGGACAAAGATGACACCACTATTGGGGTGATTTTTCCAAAGGTAGTAAGATCCTATTGAGTTATTCCTACTGTGAGTTGTATATCCTAGTCCCAATCTTCATTAGGATTGAGCCCTACTTAGGGGGAAACACCTATAAAGGTAGTTTCATTAGTTGTGTGGAAAATCAAACCTCCAGTGAAATTTCCACTCTACGATTTAAGACTAGTTCATGGGATTGACAACATTGGTAGACCAACACTTAGACTCTAGAAAGATAGAGGCTACAAGTACTTTACATTTATATATTTAGCTATGTATTTTTTTTTTCTAGAGTGACTAAGTTATATGTATACTCCTAATGGATTCATGACATAATTCACGTACTATACCCTAGTTAAACACTTAGATTTGATTGTTGGATGTTGACATGGAATTACAAGTAGATTTATTAGTTTTAGAGAAAAATAATTAGAGTAACACCCTGATGGCTTGTTACACAGACCATTTAGGATCTACATTTATGAGCTAGAGAAACTTATTAGCAATACCACTTATACAAATGGTGGGGTCCTACACCACATATTGATTTCCAAACTCTTGTTTATGAATGACATGTTCCTTTTGTCTTCCACCTTTGAGGGATTTCAAATATAGTTTGACACACTTTCCAACTTTGTGATCTTAAGAAAATGGTGGT
>SNQJ01S0230313.1:0-14286 GCA_010110895.2 Picea sitchensis
AAAAAATCCAATATACCTTTTTTTAATATTAAAAAAAATTAAAAACAAAAACAAAAAGATAAAACAAAATAAAAATAAAACAACTTTAGTCAAAATTTAAAACAAATATCATTTTTTTTAAACACATATATATTTAAATGCAACCATTTTTATTTATTTATTTTTAAATCCAACATTTTGGTGAAGTTTGGGGATTCCCAACATCGCGCAAACGTGCGTCCCCCTTCCCTGATTTTTTAATGTTTATATATGTGTGTGTTTATTTTATTTTCAAAATATATGTTGGATTTTTTTAATTGTTTTTAATGCATTTTTTAAACCTTGGATGAGGTGTCAGAACGACAACATGAATAGGAGTCTAGGTGTTGGCCAGATGGCGCCACATTGGAGCTCCTTAATGCATGATTTCCTTCGAAGGAATTGGGTTTGTACCATGCCCATCATGAGTAGATCAACCCACCTCACTTAGTTGCACTGTTTCGATTGATGATGGATTAGAGGAAGTGTGATATCATTAATTCTTCAGGTTCTCGGGATTTTAAGGAGAAGCATAGCTTAAGAAGGATGTCGAAGGTGCGTCGCTTAGACCCCGAAACCCTCAAGAACTTGACTTTGTATGTTTGGTCTCTTGCTTCACCGACGAGGTTAGTTTACATACATGCCAAGTTATTTGGGTTTGTTTGGTTGATGGTCTTTGTGTTCTTTGCAATTTCTAGGGTTAGTGAGCCCATTGTAAAAGATGGCAGGGCTTTGTCAGCTCTTACTCCTACCCATGTAGAATGCACTAGTCTACAGGTTCTCTCTATTAGTTGTATCCTCAGTCCACTCTGTTTAGCTTTTGGTAGTGGAAATTTGCAAACCATGAAGGAAGAAGGGTCAGGGGATAGAACATGTTTCCATATGCAGGACCAAAGCAGTGAATCCAAAGAGATTGCAAGAATTTACTACGACAAGAAATCTCCTTAGAGGATTACTAGAGCTCAAGAAGACACCGTGAAGGCAACAACAAATTACCATTGTAGATTTATGGAGAATGTCATGTAGGAGATGGAAGCCACAGAGAAAACCATTTGTCAAAAGAGATGAAATATTTATAAACCTCAACTGGGAGAAAAATTCATGGATTGGATACCCGATACTAGATTTTCTTGGTTCAGGGATATTAAAGTCTTCAAGCTAATTGAGCTATATTGACTTAACAAAGAATTTATTGCCCAGATCGTCGAAGAGAAGGAACAACAACAAGCCATTATATAGAAATTGGATTTTCTTGATAAGAAGTTTGAGGTAGTATGTAAGGGAGAATTAAATGTGGAAATCATTTTTCCAGACCACACAGACAATAATAATGTTCCTATTACTGTAGCTGGTAAGGATCCAACACCGGGGGGCATTCCATCCATTCCCATGAGGTTGGATGAGGTCGATGAAGAGTTGGTGGAAATTCAGAAATGGTAGCCCCTACCATTGTTATCCTTAGACCAATTTTTGCAAACTTTTATGTTGCATTATCTCGGTATAGCCAGGTTATCTATACTTTGTGGCTACTTAGTATGTTTGTCGCTATCAAAATTAATGTCAAATCTTTGTAAGCAGATAGGAGTTGTGAGTTGGTTTCAACATACTTTGATTTAGAACTCCAGTAATTTTTGCACTACTTTTCCCCAATTTCCCTTGTGGCAGGTATCAAATAGCTTTGCATGTACTTCTTTATTATGACATATTAATATAAATATAGCTAGATTACAAAAAGAAAAAAGTTTCTTTTTTGGCAAATGTATTTTTTAAAAAATCTGTCTTTCATGATTAAAAAAAATATTTATAATAATTATTATTATTAATATTTAAAAAGAAAATCATGTTCTTTTTTTCTCGTTCGGGTTTTTCCCCTATTTTTTCTTTTTCTTCTTCTTCCTTATTATTATTATTACAATTTTTTTTACAACAATACCGAGTTTTTGGGCCATGGTTTCTAAAATGTTATAATTTTAAACTCGAAAAAGAAGAGAGTGTCATTGATAGTGTCTCTTTTTGATTTGGGGTTGGTCAAAATTTTTTGGTTCCAAGGGTATGGGTTGTTAAAGTGACGATTTAAAAAAACTTGCAATTTTATCCTTAGAAAAAAATGGGGTTGTCACTGGGAGCACCAATTTTTGATTCGAGGGTCGATTTTAAGGTTTTTGGTTGAAACTATATTAATTGTTAAGCTTGACTTAGAGGTTTTATAGAAGTTGTAGTTTTAACTTCAAAAATAAAAAATGGTGCTTCTATTAGTGCCACTTTTCGATTCAGGGGTTGATTTTAAGGGTTTTTTCGACAACATTATGATGTTATTAAGGCCATGGTTGCAAAAGGTTGTAATTTTAACCCTGAAAAAAAAGGGTGCTACCACTTTCTAAACTGGGGGTTGATTTGGGTGTTTTTGATCCAAAAAATGGGCTTTTAGGACTAGAGTTCCTCATTTTGAGGTCATAATTCAATTCATGTTGGTAAAATGTTTTGTATGGGCATTATTATGAGTCACTAATTGCATGCCCTTATTTGTTTATTTGAGAGGAACCAAAACACAATATCCAAACATATTTGCATGGCCATTGTAGCTCCTCCACAAGTTTTTGTGATTAGAAGACCATCTTGTAGTGATTGATACATTCTTCTTTAATGTTTTCCTAGTAGGTGAGTTAGCTCAAGATTGTTTTAAGTGCACAAATATTCTCCTTAGATTTTTTGATGGTTAGGGCCTTGAAAAAATCATTTGTAGCCAGTGGGAGCTATGCCCCTTTCCTAGTTCATCAATTATGAGATAATGAATCTTTTTTGTAAGTGAGTGTTAGTTCCTGTATTACTGAAAGAAGTTATGATACAAAAATAGGGGGGATCCCTTGCTCTGCCAAAACGAAAACTAGAGCAGGGGTTCCAGAGTTGCGTTGTCTATGGAAACATCGGATAAGACTGGGCCGTTGCCATGGTAAACCGACCCAGTCCTCCGTAAACCAGTTTGAAAACAACTAAACAGAAGTAAATAAATAAAGATAAAAACTAAACAGGGGAGGCACCTACACTATATCTTGATTAGGGGATGAACCGATGCTAGTCTAGGATGATGGGGTGTCTTTTGTTTCCATCCTTTCTTTCCACGTTTTCATTTCTTTGGACCTTCGTGCACGTCTTCCTGATACAAGCTGGTGTTCCACTTCGTTCTGCTGGCGTGATGTCCAGGTGGTGTACGTAGCGTAGGTACAGGTGGAATTGTCCTGCCATGCATTCCATTTTCTCCCTCTGGATCCTCTGGTCCTCAGCTATTCTTTGCACACTGGCCTCCAGGTTGCTAAGGCGGCTCCGAATTTCTGTGAGCAACTTTTTATGGACCCTGTTAGCCTTTCTGCTGGTCTCTTCCCGGTCAAAGTTCATCTTGCCTATCAGCAGCTTTGTACACCATGCCTCCTCCACCATTCTATGGTAGAGGGTTGTTCTGGGTTGCGTGGCCCCTGGGTCACTTATCCCATCTGCCTCTTGAATCAGGTCCTTCCAAGCTTTTCTCTTGCATGTGGTGTTGATTTCCTTCTCCCACTTGGTGACGATCGCTTTGCCCTTTGGATTGACCTGCGTAAGAAAGGTACTCTTAGCTTCTCTGGCTGCTTGCTCCATCATTGTAATCCTCCAAGGGCTGGTTAGAGGTTCTTTCCCTTGGGGGCCTCTCTTACTTGGGGTTTTCTTCATTCGAACCATCTCGGCCTGTGTGTGGTGGTTTTTGCCTTGAGTTTTTCTCCTATTCCTAGTCGCCCCTTCCTAGTATATAAGATGGCCTCTGTAATTGCTTCTTTCCTATCTGTTTCTCTTCCTGCTGAATCTGCTCTTATGGTATTTCCCCGGTTGTCGACTCGTTCTGGAAATCATGGGCCTCCCATAAAGGTGTACCTTTGGGTCCTTTTTCACTGTCCCAGTATGTGTTCTCTTGGGAGTCTTGCCGTCATCCTTGCGCCAATCCTTTGCTCCACACTGTGAATGACCATCGTGTTGGGTATGTGTTATATTATTTGCACGATTAGTAGTGACTGAGCGTTTGCACCGGGTGCGTAGGGGGTTCGGGGGCAACGCCCCTGGAATTTTTTTTTCTGCATCGGGAACGCATTTTTCAGGACCGCATGTTTTGGGACCGCATTATATTTAGGTGGTTTTTCGACACATGGTTTCTTTGTCGATGGTTTTCTATTTCCGGTTAAGGAATTAGGGTTTTGGACTAATCCAGGTCATTGGGTTAGGGTTTTGGATGCCACTGGCTTCTATATGTATTTTGTATTGTAAACATTGTAATATGATGAATAATATAGAATATGTTGGTTTTCCCCGTTTGGGTTTCCAGGTGAAAAATATCTGTGTAATGTTTGTATTTTCCATTGTATCATTTCTGTTCTTTTTCTGAATATATGTTTATAGTAGATATTGTACAAGGTTAGAATTTATACATCGATGCCCCTCCTAGTATCTGTACTTGGGTGAGGTGTACTCTTGCATGATCTTGGAAACTCCTTTTGTCCTTCCTCCTTTGCCTCTTGCCGATTAGATTTTATGTTTTCCCATGAATGACCCCTGTAATTCCTCCTATTGACAGGATTGTAGTGTCATACCTCCTTTTGTTGTGTGGCCTGAGTCTGCATTGTAACTCATGTTTAAGTGATGGGCTACCAGATTCTGCCTGTTGCCTACGTGCCCTTCTGTTATCCTTGTGCCTCCGTCCTCGGTGTGGTTTTTCGTACTTTGGATGCTGTCACGGTCTTTTGCCGCTAATTGGATACAGTCTGTTCTGAACTGACCATTCACGAGGTGACTCCAGATCGTATCAAGTTCTGGTCCTTCCCTGTTGACCCCCTCGTTAGCGATTTTGTCTGCCAATCCATTTTATGACCTGCGTACCCAACACAACTCTACTGTGATCCCCCTCTGCAACTGCTCCTGAATTTTTGCAGGGATTGTGCCAAGCGCTAGTGCCTCTGAATCTTTCCCACTCTGGTGCCATTTTGGAGTCTCTTTACTGTGTTGATCACCAACATGGAGTCTCCTTCCACAATAGCATTTGTCATCCTTTCGCGACTTAGAATTTCAAGATCAGTCTCCAGGGCTTTGAATTCCTTGACGTTGTTGGTTGAGTTCCCCATACTCCCAGCATACATCCGGATTATGTTTCCCTCACTGTTCCTGATTACTCCTCCCATGCCTGTCTGTCCCAAATTACCTTTTGACGCACTGCCAAAATTTAGCTTGAGGGATCCCGCTGGTGGTGGTTTCCAATTGCTCTCTCCTACTTGAAGTTGTGCTATCTGGCTTACTGGACTTGGGTGGCCTCCGTCTTTCAGGTGGAAAGCTTCTATGATGCGGGAGTATTGGTCTGTGAGTTGCACTCTTCCTATCTGGCAGTTGTGACTTTGCACCGTTTCTCTTGTCATGGAGATTATTGTTTCCTTGATCTTCCCTTCTGACTAGTTTTCGTCCCTGAAGATGCGCCGGTTCCTTTCTTTCCATATTGCCCATATGATCATTCCTAGAATGAGGGTCCAACAGATATTCACCTCTTAATTTTCACTGTAGTTCTCTTTCCAGGTGTTGATAGTTGCGGAGATGTTGCCTCGGATCCTATTGGTCTGTTGGAAGATATCGACCGCCCAATCCCAGATATCTGCTATGTAGTTGCATTCATCAAGGAGATGGTTTGTTGTTTCTTCCTTAGCTTGACAAAGGTGACATCTGGATGGTCCTATGAAACCCCCTTTCCTTAGATTTTCCCACGTTAGGATCCAGTTGTGGAGTATTAGACATTGGAAGATATTTATCTTTGGCCATTAGGGGCTGTTCCACATCTTATCCCATTGTTGTGTTGGGTCTTCTTGTCCTTGGTCTGTGATATAATGTCGAAATTATTTTAGGTTGAATTCCCTGTCGTCTCTTTGTCCCCATCTCAGTTGGTCATTTCCTTCCATGACTAAAATTTTCATCTCCCCAAATCCTCCTCCATCTCTTTTACTGTTGTTGTGGTTTGGTCTCTGTTTTGTGGGGTGAGCGTGGCCCAGATTCTCCATTTGGTGTGATTTGCTTCATGTTTCCAATAATGGTAGACTCTGGTTTTAACTTGTGCAATCATATCCCGTTGGAGATCCACCCTATCCGGGTTCTCCAGCCGATGTTCCTGTTACCAAGCATCCTCCCAGAATTTGGCTGTCTTGCCATCCCTTACTTCCCAAAAGCTGTGTGACTGGATCCAGACTTGGTTGCGCCAATCTAGGTTTTAGATGGTTGAGCCCTCCCTGGTGCCTCTGAAGAAGATTTTATCCTAGTCGCTGATGTCTGGGGCATAATTTTCCTTCCATAGGTTTACCCATGGTGTGGTAGTTTATTTGACCCATCTCCATTAGATTTTTGCCCCGTAGGCGTCATTGGTCACTTGCGGGTCTTGTAGGCCCAAGCCTCCTTTACTTTTAGGTTTGCATACCTTCTCCCAAGCCAGTAGGGCCCATTTTTTCTTTGTTTCCGCTCCTCGCCACAAGAACTTCCTTTGGATGTTTCTTATTTTTTGTATAATCCCCTTAGGGGTTGGGAAGACCGACATCATAAAGGATGGAATTGCTTGTAGAACAAACTTGGTCAGATTAAGCCTTCCCGCGAGGTTGAGGGATTTGTACGTCCAATTTTCCACCCGCTTCTATAACTTGTTGATTACTCCTTCCCAAGTTGACATTTTGTAGGCTTTTTCTGTTAGGGGAATGCCCAGGTACTTGGTTGGGAGAGATTTTCTTTCAAATCCCAAGATATTGGCCAAGTTTCTTTGGATTGTGGGGTTGGTATTGAAGAAGAAGATCATATATTTGGAGTGGTTGATCTCTGCACCTGAGGTTTCCCCAAACTCTTCTAGGATTCGTTTGTATGCTTTTTCTTCCTTGACCGTGGGTATGCCATGGAGTAAAGTGTCATCCACGAACTGTTGGTGTGTGGAAGTAGGACAATTTTCAAGGGGTTTGATGCCTATTATTTCACCTGCCGCTGCTATTCTTTTTATGCTTCGACTGAGACCTTCCATCATCAAAATGAGCATGAAGGGAGACAATGGATCTCCTGGTCTGATGCCTCGCGTGGTCTAGAAGGGTTTCGCTGGGGCTCCATTTACAAGGATCGAGTAGCTTGTTGTGGACACTAGGCTAACTATCCAACTAATCCAGCGTTGTGTGAAGCCGAATGCTTCTAGGGTCTTGACCATATATTGCCAGCTAATTTTTTCATAAGATTTTGCTAGGTCCAATTGTATTATCATCCCCCCTCTCTTCTGAAGCTTCAGGGTGTGGATAAGCTCATGGGCATGGATGATATTATCCATTATTTTCCTGCCTTCCACGAAGCCTGCCTGTTCTTGTGAGATCAGAGTGGGTAGAAGGGGTTTCAGACTATTTGCGATGACTTTGGAGATAATCTTATACACCACATTGCATAACGCTATAGGTCTGTAATGGTAAGGGGTTTTGGCTTCATTTTATTTGGGGATGAGGGTAATCAAGGTAACATTCAATGCTTTAAGAATGGAGGCTAATCTTCTAGAGTCTTCCACTACCCTATAAAGATCTTGTTTGACTATGTCCTAGTAGGCTTTGAAAAACTCCACTGTGAAGCCATCTGGGCCTGGGGATTTCCCATTAGGCATTTCCTGGAGTGCTTGGTCAATTTCCTCCCCTATAATTGGTTTGTTTAGATTGAAATTTTGTTCCTCAGTGATCAGTCGGGGGATATGCTGGGTTATCCTTTGGATGGCCTCCATTTTGTCTTGGTGGGGTTTCTGGGCTATTCCATGGAAGTGGTTTACCAGAGTATTTTCGATCTCTTTATGTGACTCTCTCTCTCTATTCCATCCTGGTCCTTGATCTTCAGGATTTTGTTGTGGGCTCTTCGGGCCATGGTTGTTCTATGAAAAAAATTGGTATTCCACTCTCCTTCCCTGAGCCATCTAATACAAGACTTTTTTCGCCAGAGTGTTTCCTCCTGCTGGCATCTAGCTTCCCATTCCTTGGCCATCTAGGTCTCTTCCTGCTTGCGATCCACCATATAGCCCTCCTTTATGCAGTTTTCCTGGAGTTTTCTCATTTTGTATTCTAAGTTGTGTTTCTCTTGGTTAATGTTTCTGAAAGTATCCTTATTCCATTCCTTGAGCTTACATTTGATGTACTTTAATTTTTTATAGAGTTTGAACATCCTTGTCCCTTGCTCTGGTTTCTCCTCCCACCACCACTGTTTGATTCTTTCCTTGAACGTCGGGTGGTCGATCCAAAATTTCTCAAATCTGAAGGGTCTGTTCTTTGGGGTGGTTTGGAAACCTGCTTCCAGTTGGACTGGCCAGTGGTCCGATCCCCCCTAGGGAAGGATGCTATAATCTAAGGTTAGTCCCTGCATGATGATTGACTCCGATACTAGGAATCGTTTGAGTCTTGTTGCTACCTGATACTGGTTCATCTGTTTATTATTCCAAGTGAACTGACCATTATTAGTTTTGAGGTCTACCATCTCCGTTGTGTCTATGAACTTTGATAATTCTTCCGCATCCCTATCCAGCCTGATGGTACCTCCTTTTTTCTCCACAAGTGACGTGATGATGTTGAAATCCACTGCTAGGATCCAATGGAGGTTGTTGGTTCAGGTCTTCAGGTCTTCTAGGTTTTGTATCATTCTTATTTTTTCCTCTAACACCTGGGGTCCATACACATTAGTGCACATAATCTCCTCCGTGCTTCCAATGATTTGCATGTGTGCCGTAAGGGTATGCCGAGTCGCTTCATCTACTATTAAGCTCAACACTTGTGGGTTCCACAAGGTGAGAATACCTCCTGCCCCTTGATGGCCTTCTATAGCCATTGTCTTGTACTTGTGCCAATGTTGTTTACTAATTTCCTCCATTCTGTCGGTTGTTCCTTCTTTAGTCTATTTTTAAGGATCCTCTGCTTTCTTGGGATGTTTAGGCCTCTTATATTCCAAGTTGTAAACTTCATTTAAAGATGAGGGGGGAGTCGGGGAAGAGTTTCTTGATCTTACTTGAGTTTATCAGTAGCGCTCCAAGCTCCTGTAGGGATACGCTATTTGATTTCCTTCCTTTTTTCCTCCTCGTATGCTTGGGTGAGAGCTGTGAATGTCCCTCGCCATATTTGACTCCTAGGTGTCCCATCTCCCCGTGTGTGCACTTTATTCCTCTGGATTTGGCTTCCTCCCTTAGGAGAAACAGGTATTGAATGCGATCTAGTTGCTCCATTGGCACATTGTCTACTCCCTGTCTTTTCCATTGCTCCAGTATGTTTGAAAGATCTATCCCTTCCCTTTCCATAACATCTCTGAGATCTGGGTCTTTGGTTCCTACTTCTCTTGGGCTCATTTCCACGTCTCCCTCTGCTTCTTGCATGGGGGTGTTGTTTTCCGGTTTTTCTCCATCCAGTGGGGTTGCACTACTCCCCTGTTCCTTTCTATTGCTTGGTCGATCGGTGGGCTCATTTGTTGCTTGTTCTCTGGATTCTTGAGCTGTTGCCACTTCCTTTTCATATTCTTCCCCTTTATTGTTGTGTTCCTTCCCTTCTGTTCTCTTCCGGGTCTCCGGGTTGCTTCCTGTTGTTGTTTTATTCTGATTTCTGTTTGCTCTTCTTTTGGGGTTAGGTTTTATAAACCCTTCCTCATCCTGGTGTTGTTTGGGGCTTTCTGTTTCCTGCTTTTTATTAAGAGGGCATTCTCTGATCAGGTGCCCATGTTCATGACATCTTCTACATTTGAAGGGGATCTGTTCATAGTCTATGTTTTGGACCCATTCTTCATCCTTGAATTCCAGGCTTATGGCTTCTGGGAGTGCTCCCGACACATCCATCTCTATGCAAATTCTTGCATAAGATGTATATCTCCCTTTTAGGGTAGCCTCTGAAGTCTTCACATATTTCCTCAGTTTGTTTCCTATTGCTTCGAAGGTAGAGGGAAACCAATATTCTAAAGGTAAGGAGTAAAATCTCAGCCAGACCGACACCTTTGTGAAGGTTTCTTTTTCTGGGGAGAAATTTTCCTTCCATGGTCGCATGTACAAACCTACTGAAGCGTGGAAGTACTCCTCCCCTCAAAGATTCTATCCCTGTCTTCCAGGTTCATTAATACTGCTGTAAAGAAACCTTTCGAGCCCAGGTGGAGCTCCACCTCTCCACTTGGCTTCCAGTAATATTTAATCCAGTTGCGCAACGTTCTTTCGGTGGGCCATAAACCCATAAAATTACATATTAGTGCATGCGTCTTCATATGGTCCCTGTAGAGTTTCATTTTTGGATCCTCCTGTATCACCTTGGGTATCATTGCCATTTTGGGTTTACATGGGTTGCACCCTTCTGTTCTGTTTGGCTTCGGCGTGTCCTGCGCCTCACTTTGAGTTTCTTGGGCTTCTGCCCCCATGCAATCGCTTTTTCCCTGGTCCCTTTCCTTGCCTTTCTCTGGTTCTGATCCTGAGGTGCCTGACATTGGTGCCTTGAAACCTACGCCTCTTGGCCCTTTCCCCCTGTCCACCACTACCTGTTTGTATGAGGGGGTCCCCTTGCCCCCTCCTTTGGTACTCATGATATAATTTGCTATGGCCACAACTGCCAAACCCTAGCTTGCAGTTTCTCCAAACCTTAGCAGTCCCAAGTTCAAATTTAGTATTTTTGAGATAATGAATCTTAACAACATGATCTATATTTATTTTTTCATACAAGCTAGACTGAAGCGGTTGGGAATTGTTCTCCAACTCTGCTTCACAACATTGTGCCACTGTTGTAGAACACAAGGGATCTGATGCTCATTGTGTCGTAGAAATGATACAATGTAAGTGATGGGGTCCTTCCACTAAGGAATCTAATCCTTCTCGTTACCTGGTTTGGGAAGGAGGTTTGAAATGCATATAATGCAATTAAAACAACTTGGATTCTTTAGGTGGAAAAAATTTCTGATAAATTTTGTTACGTGAATTCTAATTTTCTTGGATCTCCATGACATAGGGAAGTCGATAGGTTGTTGGTAAGAGAAAGTGGCCTCCACCAAACTCTACATAAGACTTCCTTATTTGAGAAAGTGTAGAAAGGAAATCCACATTATCTTCATTCTCATTCCCTCCATGTCCTACGAATAAATAATATGAATTTGATGTTGAAGGGGGTTTTAATGTAACGTGGAGCTATTGGTTTAAGGTGTGGAATTTGAGATTCTTTTGAGATCCTTATGGTGTACCATCCCCCTTGGAGTTAAGAAGATGGGGGTTGAAAATGCATCCCCTATATCTCTAAGAGGAAGAAGCTTGGGATGGGTGCATTGCCTTTGGCAAAGTTTCCATTAGCGAGACTAGTTTTTCAATCCAAATAAGATTAAAGAGCATACCAATTTCATAGTTTATAATAAAACAAAGAAATATGTGGTTGCAAAGCATTCTCATTCCTCCAAACATCACATGGAAGACAAGAAGGTAATACCCAAAATTCTTCATTTCTATGAAAGAAGAATAACATAAGAAATTGAAGTACTTTATTCAAAAACAACATGAAGAAAGATGATAGAAACAACATGAACAGAGATGATGGTATCAGGCTAAAACATACTTGGAAACCAAAGGTTCATCATCTCAACAACACTTATAATATTTTAACATTATAGTCAATGTAAGTATTATTTGGTAAAATATTCAAAGAATTACTATTGATATTATTCCACCCTTGTAGGATTAAAAAGGTGACATTGGTCCAGAAAGTTTGAATGAAGGTAATATCTCATTAGTAGAAAATCAAGAGGATACGTCATGAGGAGTGAATAGAGATCATGAATAAGATAGTTTTACTCAGACAAGGAGCAGACACTTTTGGTGAATAATGGGCATTCAAAAGTGACAAGGATCATGAACTTTTCCTATAGATCCCCCACCAAGGGGGTAGACTGAGGTTTAAAAAAAAAGAAAGGAAAAAAAAATAGGTTTGAGGATTTCTACAAACCTTGATTCTTTGTAAATCATTTTTTTTCGCTCATATTTAGATACATATGGCTGGATATTTTTGAATGCTTGAAGGGTATATATTTGTAATGTGCTACATTCCCATGAAGAATGTCATTTCCATTCTTTTATATGAATATAAATTGCGATTTTTTCCATGAAAAAAAAAATAAACACAAATACATGAATCCACATATGAAAATGTTGACCTCTATGAAGCCATGAACACAAAAGCATCAAAGCTTATGGAAATGAGTAATGAAGGAAGAAGAATGAACAATCGAATCCAAGTACGAAGAGGAAGGTGATATCCGTGAAGATACTAAAGGTAAGGAGCTTGCAATGATGACAAATGGTTTTTTTCTTCATATTCTAATGTTTTAGTGGAAAGAAAAACTCTCAATTTCATCTTATGATGGACAAATAAATGCTTAAAACCTCAATAGTTGGCTAAATTAGGTAGACATGTATTTCATTTTGCATATAATAAGATAAGTATATTTCTTTTAGCCATTTAAATGTTTTTGGGAATGCTTTGATTATAATGGGAGAGTTATCTGAATGTTTTGAAGTTACAGAAGACTTCCATGGCGACTAAATGGGAACACTTCAAGGAATTAATACAATCACAATTATATCCCTTGGGTTGTGTTGACGAGCCATAATGACCCGTTCAAGCAGGTAAGGGAGAATGCTCGATGGCATGTCCCAATTAGACCCACTCTCATTTGGAATAGCGTTTCCGACCATATTTGGGCCTGGTTACCAATCTAACTAATTTACTATCTAAATATGAATATGAGAACCAAAGGTTCTTAGATGAAGTAAAACTCAAATGAACTAATTCTAAAGTTAAATAATTAGCTACAGTCCTAATATGCACTTTTATTCTATTCTACTCTATTCTATCCTAATCATGAGCAAACTAAAAGATAAGTGCAGTTAAATATTTGTGTTACTTACACCGAAATAATTCGTGGTCAAAATTATTAAGAATTAACAATATAATGAGTTGGAAACAAATATTTGATTCACCAACTAATCACATTATCGCTGCACTTATATGTGAGAATCACGACAACTGTAAATATGTCAAACACTAGTGAAGAAATAGTTGATACAACTAGCATTAACACATTACATAAAATAACAAGCATTGAAAGATAAATATCATTCATACCTATTCGCACTAAGATCCTCAAAATGTCTCTGGTTCAAATTAAACATACAATAATAATATTGTTCAACTACAATCCAGAAACCAAAAGCACTTTTTCATGGGCAATCCTCCTCTTTTACAACTTTGGAGTGACTGTTTACATTCTCGTGGCTCCATCATGAGCCCAGGGTAGTTTTCCAAAATGAATCTTCATATTCCTCATCAAAAATAAAATTACAAAATAGAAGGCATGAGACATCTAGAGAAGTTACAAAAATTTTGTCTTCATGAGATGCTCTGCCCTTCCATCTAGTCTTGATATTCTTCCTAGAGGGAATAATCCTTCATTATGTCCTCTGGCTTTCCTGATTCCATTTTTTCAATGGATAGTTCCCCATCACACACCTTAATGGACACTTCTTGTTGAAACTCTTGTGCGGTGCATTTCATGAAGTGTTGGGTCATGATGATGAGCATGGCAGGCTTCAACATGTGTTCTTCAAGGAATTATTTTTTCACTTGAGTTAAATTCTCAATGTTTACCTTACTAATTCCCCTACGTTCTTTCACTTCATCTAGCCTCATTGTGGCAGGTGTTTCCTCGTCGATGGGGGGCATCAATTTCATTTCAAATTCTTCCATGATATCATCCAAGCTACTCCAAAAATTCTGGAAGGCATTAGTTGCTGCTTCTTGGATGCTCTGAATATATTTCAAGAAAGGTTTCCAAGTGTCGAAGAAAACCCGATGCTTGAGTTTTTCCTTCCTATTATACAAAGGTAGTTTAGTCAGGGGTGCTTCATACAATTCTTTCCATTTAAGAATTTGATCGAAGGCATCATTTTCCTCCTGATATTGTCCTTGAATTTCATTTATTCTATCCTGTAGTCTTAATTGACCACTTCGGTTAGCCTGCATTGTTGATTAAGGTTGGTTGTCATTGATGTCAACCCTTGAAGAAATCCCTATAGCACAAAGTCTTGGGTAATGGACCCAATATTGTTTGATGTAAATATGAATCATTATTGTTTTGTCATGGTTGATAAGAAGTAAATATGGATGAACTCCAAAGTGGTCCCCTTATGGTGAAAGCCCTCACGGGAAGACGCTTTGTGGAGTAAGA
>SNQJ01S0230315.1:0-14286 GCA_010110895.2 Picea sitchensis
CAGATGACGTAACCAAAGGTGTATGAAATGAGTGTCACATGTCATCAGCTGATGTATGCCACATGTCATCGGCTCTTCGACACTTCAGCTGATCAACTCTTCAATTGACGAATCTTTGACACTTTGGCTCTTAGGATATAATGTGTTCATGACATCACTATCACTAACATGTCCACATGAAGAGAGCAACACATGTTTCCCAGAAATGAGCGGACGATGTAACCCAAATGGCCTGAAATGAGTTCCACATGTCAATGACCAATGGATGCCATGTGTCACCACAGATGAATTCTACGTGTCTCCACTGATGAATGCCACATGGATTTGGAATTTCATCATTCAAGATTTTTTTAGTGCTAAGTGTGGAGATCTCTCAGATGGATGATCTTGCGAAGTGATGCGACGGTTCAACATTCAGGAGTTTCCGAAAAATATGAGCTCCGATGTTTCGAGGCTGAAGTCATAGAGTGAAGTTTGTGTAACTATGATATTAAGCCTCGTGCGAGTTTGAGAATCTTCATGCAAGAGAGTCGTTGATCTACATCGATTTTTAGATCTCCACCATTGAATATTTAACCTATCTTTTTGGCTTAAAATCTAAGCTCGAAATGGACTTCTCTGAATTGTTGTGTCTTTCTCGCGGAAGCTTACTATGCATACAAAGGACTTGGTGGTCCTCGATGTCTTTTGCACAAAAAAAATACTTGGTGTACCCTTTGCACGCTCAATCAATGGAAAACATGATGACAAGTATTTCAAACCAAATCATGACATGCAATTATCCTTGAAAAAAACATAAACAATTTTCGCAAAGAATCAATCAAGAAAGATAACGATGAAAAACCAAGTCATTTAGTAATGGGAAACCAAGTTAACCAACCAGAAGAGGAATAATTTTCAAGAAGGTATAGGGAAAATGTGGCAGGAGGGGAAGGGGCTCATACTTAGGTCTCAACATTGGCTCCAACTAGGGATAACACTTCCCCATGAGGTGCTAAGAGTAATTTTTGTTTTCCTGCAAACTTTTGATATTAATTGCATGCCCTTACTTGTTAATTTGATGGATTTTAATTTGAGAGACCCGGCCCTTGTATTTTTCAAATATGGTGGACATTCTAGGTGCTGTAGAAAGTAAATAACATTTATGTACCAAGGTGAAGAAGAGTAGTTTTCAAATACCTGCATGTTGTCTTGTCCAGACTGTGTCCTGGGTGCATCAGATTGGGTAAAGATATGATGCAATTCCAACACCTTACAATTTGATTATGATAATAACTTGGTGATTCCTTGTCCCTTGATCATATTGGTGGGCTTTATGTGCAGGTCATACTCCAACAATTTGACAATCCATTTCCCTCTTTTCCCTTCACTATCTGGCTAGACCATAATCTCTTTGGCACTGCTACTAGGAACATAGATTGTTATGCTAGACTGTAAAACATACACCCTAAAGGATTTCAATGTTTTGACCAATGCATAGGCCTACTTTTCTAATATTTCATACTTCATCTCAATATCTCAGAGGGATTTTCTGAAAAAGGCTATGGATTGTTCATGCCATTCTTCATCCTTTTGTAGTAGCACAACAACAATGGTTTCCTTGGAAGAAAAAGAAAAGATAAAGAAATATTTGGCATAGTCAGGGATGACTAATATAGGGGCCTCAACCAAATCTTGTTTGATCCTCTAGAATGATGATTTTTCCTCATGTGACCACTTGATAACAACATCTTTCTTCAACATGTTGGTGAAAGGCCTTATGATTTCAGCAAAGTTTGGCATAAAGCACCTCAAGAAATTTTTCCTGCCTATAAAAAACTGAATGGACTTCTTGTTTCTAGGAATTTCAATTTTTTGAATGGAATCAACTCTCTTATGGTCTTTTTTTACTCCTCCTTCTGATATGATGTGGCCTAGGAGCTTACCCCATGGAATAGCAAAGTGAGACTTCTTTGGATTCAAAGAGATCCCATACCTTCTTCATTTTCCTAAAATCTGCTCAAGGTGTTGTAAATGTTCTTTATCTGATTTGGAGAAAATGGTGATGTCATCCAAATATATAACAATAAATATTTCTTTTGCCCCCACGAAGGCTATATCCATGGCCCTCTAAAAGGTGGACCCTATTTTCATCATCCCAAAGAGCATTTTGTCATACATAAATGTCCCCCCAAGGAGTGGTGAATGTTGTTTTTTATTTTTCTTCTTCACATACTGCTATCTAGTTATAACTATAGTACCCATCCACCAAGGAAATTCTGTGAGCACCTACTACCTTTTGTAAAGTATGGTCCATATTGGGAATGGAGTAGTTGTCTTTTAGGGAACACTTGTTGAGATTTTGGAAATAAACACATAAGCGTATTTCCCCACTCTTTTTTCTCATAAGTACCAAGTTGGCCACCCAATTTGAGTACCTCAAGGGAACAATAATTCTGGCATCAAGCATTATTTTCATCTCTTTTTCAATTATGGACATCAATATGGGATTAAATTGTCTGATCTTCTGTCTGAATGGCTTAGAACCAGCCTTTAGAGGGATCTTGTGTTAGATGATGTCAGTGTCAAATAGCTTCAAATCCTCATACGACCATGCAAAAATATCAGGAAATATTTTCATGAGGATGACATACCTATCCTTTTTTTCTGGAGGTAGTGCCTTGGACCATTTGACTATTTTGGGATTTTCAATAGTCCCAATGTTGCATTCCATCACTTCCTCTCCTTGATTTTTTATGGAAGCTTCTCTGGAGACATCATGACTGTCAAATAACCTTTCCAGTGGAACTAGATCCCTGGGGATGTAGTTCATTTTAAGCTCCACAATGTTTTTTCCAACCAATTTTCTCAACAACTGAGATGTTTTTTGATCTCCTAATTCATCATCTTCACCTTCCTGATCTATTGAGATACTGGAGAATTCTTCAATGGTCTGCATAAATCTTTTTAGCTCCAAGTCATCACTAAATACCTACCAGTGATTTATGTTGTCTGCTATGGTTGTCCTATGTCTGAATTCCACCTGATACTTGATATTTGGACCAATGGGAGGTCTGAAGGTGCTGACATTCAATGCCAAAGAATTTTCCTTCTGATTTTCCTCTCTAGGAATGAAGGAAATATTAAATGCCAGGCAGAAGTTGTCAACCAGGTCCCACACCTCATTCTTGTATTGTTTGAGCCTTTGTTGTTTATCTTGATAGATGTTCTTGACTTGATTGATGATCAACTCAGAATCACCAAATACCGTCAAATTGTCAATGACCATGTCTTTAGCAGCCCTCAATCCAAGCACTTGATCTTCATACTTAACTATATTGTTAGTAGTCTCAAATTCCAACTTATAAGAAGGCAGTATGACCTCCTGCGCAGAGGAAATGAGGACTATACCAGCCATAGAACCTTATTTTGATGAAGACCCATCGAAATAAATCTACCACACTTTGTTCTATTGATCTGTCAAAGGGTGATCGTTGCATTTGCTGACTGTAATTTATGGTTCCTCAAAATTTAGATGAAAAACAGATGAGTTGATCTCATCCTCAACATCATAAATTGGGTGATTTCTTAGATTCTGATGGTTGCTGACAATATAGACCAATCTGACCTCCCTATATAAAATCATGTTCTCTCCTCTGAAAACAGGGATGTTCGCATATGATAGGTCCATTTGTAATGAAATTCCAACCTTCTTGGCCCACATCCTAGACAAAAGAATACCAAACTTGGGGGGAATGTCAGCCACAATGATGTCCATCACTACAGTTTTCATGGGTAAATGTGCCAAAGAAACCACCAGATCTTTTATTAATCCCAAACATTTGAACTTTTTGGAGTCAAAGGAGTAAAGGTATCGATAGGGCTTGGTGATCTTCAAACCTAATTCCTCCATAACAACTTTAGGCATGACATTGTGTGAGGCACCTGAGTTTGTGAGAGAATTTTGTAGGATCTTGGCATGGACATTTAGAGACACGTAGAATGGTGGAGAAGAATAATAGGCATCCTCAATCTGTGGACCCACAATAATGGATGGGTTCTCATCCTGCAGACTAATCGCATCAGAAGTTACAACAAAAGTAGCTGGTTGTAGAACCTTCATAATGGATTGTTTGAAAGGATCATTTTTCAAGAATTCTGACAGAGGTACAGGGATCTTGATCTTGCTCAACTCATTCTCTAGGATGAAATATTCTTGTGGCCAATTAGCTTCCTTTACTTTAGGGACAACAAGTTTTAATGAAGGAGGCCGGTGGGCTTTAGACAATGCACGCTTGCTTGGATTTGTCTTGGGAGGAACCTTTATTTTTATGTTTTGATCAGAGGTGGTGTGTTTGGGAGCACTTTTTCTAGGCCTCAAGTCATATTTCTTTTGGGGTTGGCCTTGAATAACTCCCTCTTCCCCTACATCAACATCAAATTGATCTGACAGTTGTGCTACCTCATAATCTTGTTTCGTCAAGTGACTGGTGTAAAAATATGTTTCATTTAAAAATACAACAACATCATCCACAACATCAATGTCTGCATCCATCTCCTCAATATGATTGTTTTGGAAATGAGGTACTACTCTTTGGTCATCAACATTCCTCCTCTCTCTCTACATTATCTGAGGGGCATTGTTTGGCCTTCTAGACTGGTTGGGATTTTTGTTCCCAGCCCTTTTAAAAGCTTTGTTTGGTTGTTTAGATTCCCATTTCATCGTAGTTATTTCAAATGTCATATCCTTCAAAGTTTTGGTCATTTCATCAAGTTTGGGATCAGATGTGGTTGAGTTAGAGGAGGAAAGGGAATCCTCTCTATGTTTCTTCTTGTCCTTTTCAGATCTATTCTTTAACCTGTCTGATGCTAAGATGTTGGATTCAACCTCAATGGTTGCTTCTTGCATGGAAAACAAGGTGGTGGATCTTCTCTCCCTCAACAGAAGGGAAATTGTTTCATAAAATTTATTAGAATAAGTGATCTTGGCAGAGGTTTCAGTGGGTTTTATCTCATCTTGGAATCTACCATACATCTTATTGAATCTCTTGGTGAATTCTGAAATAGACCCACCATTATTTCTCTTAAAGGCCCCAAAATCAGTGATGTAATAAAGATAATCCATCCGATCTCCCCATTAATTTATTAAATCCTCATCTAATGCATCAATATATGCAATGGAGGCTGGAGGGAGGCCTCGAAACCATTTCCTTAACTCCCCATAAAGGCTTTGTACAAACAACCTCATCCACACATCTGCATAGTCAATGTTGAAGTTGTCTACAAAGATGTAGAAGGATACCGGATTTTCCTTAACTGTGACATCCCCTTCCCCATTATATCTGGGAAAATATTTCATTTAATCTGTGGTTGGGAGTGCATTTAATCCTATAGGGAAAACTAGGGGTGCATATTTGACAACAATTATGGAATCCATCTTGTTAGCAACCATTTCTTGGGAAATAGAAATCTGAAGAATGATTGTAGCTATAGGGGTGGATGTTGGACTGTATGATGAAGTAGAGGTAGGAGTTAAAGGTGTCTAAGGTTCCTTGGAATTTTGATTCTCGGGGATAGAAAATTCAAGATGCTTGTGATGATGAAGAACAATAGATTCATGAGGTGCATCTTTACCCTTTAGGGGCGAGGTATATCTCTGAGATAAGGTGGATTTTATTAGTTGTCTTTTTGGATCAGAGACTACTATGTCCTTCTCAGGGTTACGATGAGCCTTAGTGACTCTGGTGTGCTTATATTTGGATTTCTTGAGTCCTTTTCTGTGAGACACTATTTCTTTTTTGAAGTTTACTCAGTGGAGTCACCAAGTGAAAGATGGAAGTTTGAATGTGTATGATCGGTGTTCACCATCAAAGGTTAGATCTGCTCGTTTTCTCTCTCCCATGGAAATATATCTTGTTACTTTGTTCCCCGAAAACGATGCCAGAAGAAGTTGGTCCTAAAGTCTACACTTGACTGCTAAAGGGAAGAGCTAGGCCACCTCAAGTTATGAATGGTTGGTTTTTTTATTTATGGGTCAGTTAGAGGGTTGGTTTACTAAGACATGAGCATGGTTTGGTTGGCCAAATGACATGGAAGAGGGTCCTCCATGGCTGGTGGCACACTAAGGATAGACAAGTGAGACAGTAAAGGTAAGAAACAAAGAAAAACAACAAACCATTCAATGAACAATCTGTTTCCACAAGTTTAAGTATTAAAATGTCATTTCTAGCATTAAACATGTACCAAAAACATAGTTATTCCCACAGGTTGCAACAAAACAAATCTTCATCAAAGCGGTTTCTATCACAGATTTCATATTAATAAAGACAAGTTATACACTAGCTGAAAGAAAATTAATGTACTTTGCACAAACCAAAACTATATTCAAGATAAGAAACACATACAAATTTGGACACAAACACACTATCATCAATAACATCTTCACGAGGTAGAGAGATTTAATCCATGCGTAGAATGGGTCCAACCATTTTTTGTATTGATCTTTTTCTCCCAAAAACTGA
Organism: Picea sitchensis; assembly: GCA_010110895.2. Taxonomy (NCBI): domain Eukaryota; kingdom Viridiplantae; phylum Streptophyta; class Pinopsida; order Pinales; family Pinaceae; genus Picea; species Picea sitchensis. The sequence goes on from SNQJ01S0230315.1 coordinate 6,501, forward strand.
ACCCTTCTAACATACAAAGAATTCCTATTTATCACAGATGTGGAGGCCCTTGACTAGTGTGGAACTGAGGTTTCTCTCTACACATCGTCTACAAAACAACTTTTTAACTTAACTAAAACACATTGTTCATGACATCATTGTCGCTAACATGTCTGCATGAAGAGAGCAACGCGTGTTACCCAAAAATGAGCAGACAATGTAATCCAAATGGCCTAAAATGAGTGCCACGTGTCAACAATCGATGGATGCCACATGTCACCATGGATGAATTCTACGTGTATCCAATGATGAATGCCACATGGCTCTGGAATTTTGGGATTTAGGATTTTTTGAGTGCTAAGTGTGGAGATCTCTCAGATGGCTAATCTTGTGAAGAGATGCGGTGGTTCAACATTCAGGAGTTTCCAACAAAGATGACCTCCGATGTTTCGGTACCGAAGTTGCAGAGTGAAGTTTGTGTGACTATGTGACTAAGCCTCGTGCGAGTTTGAGAATATGCATGCACGAGATTCGTTGATCTGCATCGACTGTTAGATCTCCACCATTAAATATTTGACATGTCTGTTTGGCTTAAAATTTAAGCTTGAAATGGATTGCTTTGAATTGTTGTGTCTTTCCTGCGAAATCTTACTGAGCATACAAAGGACTTGGTGGTCCTGGATGTCTCCTGCGTACACAAAATTCTTAGTGGACCTGTTGCACGCTCAATCAATGGAAAACATGATGACATGTATTTCAAACCAAATCACGACATGCAATTATCCTTGAAGAAAACATAAACAATTTGCGCAAAGAATCAATCAAGAAAGATAACAATGAAAAACCAAATCATTTAGTAATGGGAAACCGAGTTAACCAATGAGAAGAGGAATAATTTTCAAGAAGGTATAGGGAAAATGTGGCAGGAGGGGAAGGGGTGTAGACTTAAGTCTCAACATTGGCTCCAACTAGGGATAACACTTCCCCATGAGGTGCTAAGAACAACAGATCAGTGCCTTGGAATTAAATAACTTCCTCCCACCTTCCTTCTCTTACCTTTGTTTCTGTTTACCAGCCATATATATCTGCTACTATCTCTTAGCCATGCATCTTATTGAACTTAAAACTGCAACTACACCCTAGTGCCTTTATTGGGCTATGGAGTCTTTATTCACAAGCAAACTAGCTAATAAAAAATGAAAAAGGAAAGTAGCTATGGTACAAGAGGGACCTTCCCTCAGTATTTTAAGAAAAATTGTGTTTCAGGAAGCGCCCATTTATTGGGCCTCCAAAAATTTCAGTATCATCTATATTGTGTAAAAAGAATGTATTATTCTCTAGAACCTCAAACACCTTAAAATGACCAAACCAGAGGTTATTGAACTTACCATGCTTAGAATTTTCTTACCTTCTGAAATCCTACCTCAGGACCAGGTCTCCTTCTTGAAAGATCTCTTTATTGGTTTCCTTTTGAAAATATTATTTGATCTTTCTTTGGTATGCCTCAGTTATCTGATTCAGGGCTTCTCTATTTTACTGAACCTCTATAATTTAGAAGATTCTTCTCTGGATGTCATTTGGCTCCTCCATTTATTCCTGTAGGAATTTTAGAACTGGTAGACCGAGTTGAGTAGGGAAGACAACATCTATCCCATTGACTAGCTGAAATGGTGAGGTTCCCAAGGATCTCTTGGTGTTGATCCTATCAACCCACAAGGCATACTTAAGTTTAGAGTCCCAAGATTTATTGTTTTCAGTCAACAATTTCTTGATGATCCTGATGAGAGTCTTATTTGATGACTCGTCCAACCCATTCCCCTGAGGATAATAGGGCATGGAATGTGTCAAGGAAATGTTATGGCTTCCACATAATTCAATCATGGATTTGGAATTGAATTCTTTGGAATTGTTTGTTATAAGATTTCTAGGCTAGCCGAATCTGGAAAAGATATTGGTTTCCAAATAATTTATAATCACCTTGTGAGTAACATTCCTAGTGGGCACATCCTCGATCCATTTGGTAAATTAGTCAGTGGAAGTGATAATCCACTTGTGTTTCCCACTGGAGGGTGGATTTATCTCACCTATGAAATATGATCCCCATTATTGAAAGGGTCCACTGGTGGTGATAGGTTTGAGGGGCAGTGAGAGTAATTTTTGTTTTCCTGCAAAATTTTGATATTCATTGCATGCCCTTACTGTAGCAAATACATATGAGAAAAGGGTGGGCCAGTAGTACCCTACTACAGGATACACAATTCTTGCCCCCCCCAAGATTTTTTTTTTTACCTGGTTCAAATATTGTAATTTCATAGTCAATATGGACCGCTCACTATAAGGTCGCATGTTGGAGGCAGGCTAAAGGCCAAAGCGGAAAATCAAGGCATTTTTGGGAAAGAAATAATGCACAAGGAAAGAGACAGTAGGAAGGAAACACAACATGCGTGCATGCAAGGAAAGAAACAGGTTGAAGGAATAACAACACACACACATGGGAGGAAGACTTAACGATGGTAAGGTTAGGGTTTTGGGTAATGCATTGTAATGGCTGAAGAGCTAGAAACGTATAAATATAGATACTTAGGTACAATAGAGGGTTCGGGGTTTTTGTTATTATTGTTCAGAGGTTACGAAGATAAGTCGATATTGTAGTGAACCGATATGTAATATTTTGTTGTATGATCTATTTTATAAGTTGTTGAGCTAGAAGATACGAGGGAGGTAAGATATTGAGGGTTAGATCATAGGTTGAGGATCCTGGTACGATCTAGTCTGCCTCATATAGATCTTACATGAATGTGGAGGATTGTAAAGTGTGCGATGTTATAGATGCAGAAATACCATAATAAAAGAGCTAAGAGCCAAATATTTGTGAACGTAGCCTAGGAGGGGGTGAACCATGATAAAATCTATGTTGGTTAATGAATGCATGCATATATTTATCATCTTTTCAATAGTTATTTGTTATGATTAATGAATGAGTTGTTTTATTTCCTGCATATTCGTAAATGAGAGTATATTGCATTTATAGTTGTAATAATGGGTCAATATTTATCTCTCTTATCTCACACTCAATCCTAGGTTGTAAACACATGAGTCTTACAACCACCCATTAAAGCTATCTCGGGTGAGACTGCACAGTGCATCTTGGGCGTTGTGTTGCCTTCTAGTTTACTAGGAGGGTCGATAGTTTTAGAGGCTGTGTTGGAAACCTGACACACATGAACCCTAGGTCAATAAACTCAGACAGTATAGAGGAATAGTAACCAACAAATGGTTTTATTGTCGTGGGTGGGAACAAGAGAGGGTTGAGTAGATGATATAGGTTGAGAAAGAAAAGAGCGAAGAAAAGAAGAAAGCAATGATCCAATAGAAGGGGATGTTGAGACCGTGGAATCCCACAAAAGAATAGATCGAAATCTGGTTAAGAACCAAAGAGATAGAGTTTTCACAGAAAAATCATATAAACCCTAGAGTAACACCCTGCAAGTGTCTGGAGAAATACGTGTTTACTAATTTGCATGAAGTCTTTTTTTGCGATTTTCCACACTTATTGCAGGAGTGGATACTAAGGTTGAAGGATAACAATGCAATGAACTGGATTCGACAGATAGAGTGGACCCCAATACAGATTGAACAATTACAATAGGTGAAAAACAAATTCACCCATGCAATAGACTTTTGTCTTGACAGTATTGTGGTAGTTTTTAAAACCAAGTTTGCACTAGACGCAATGAAGTCGTACAGTGCAACGAAGCGATAGTTTATATGAGGACCTTGAGGGAGGTACATTAGACCATTGTATACTTCTATTAAGATATTGATGTATAATAAAGGTGCAATTACAATGGATTCAAACAACTAAATTTCCCTACGTGCATGGGGGAAGGGGGGAAGCACTGACAGAGAAAGGATAAATGGAAGGAGGAAAGGATAAGGGCAAGAAGGAGGAACCCTTGGACCCAATCATGATCGACGAGGACCAGATCAAGCAAATCATGGCGACAACTGGAAAGATGCGTAGCGGAGTACCCTACCAATACAAGGTGAATACCAAGAAGAGATCTGTAGCCATGAGGGAAGTCTTGGAGAGTGATGAGGAAGAGGTAGAGGATCTCTGGCCTGTGGAGAAGATTGAGGAAATCTTTCACGCAACATATGATAGGAATACAAGAGGTCCAATAATGGGAAGATAAGGAAACAATCCTATCCATATTAATGTCAGTGTGGAACCCATAAACCCATGTGTGACTAATACATTAAAGAGAACACCACTGTTTAGACAACCAAAGTTCAGAAGCAGTCAGACAACAGGAAGTACATCTACACAAGGAACAACAATTGGAGGATCCAGTTTAGGCAGTACTAGTCAGGTATCTAAACCGTACGGAGGTAGTAGTTAACATTCAGAATGGCAAGACACGATCCCACCATCAGCTTACTAGAATTTCTAGGATAACCATAGGAAAACCATGAGAACCACTTGTTCATTTGTGCAAAGATCTGGGAAGAAAAAAAAATCAATGATGAAGATACCAAAATTGCGCAACTAGCGATTATGATAAGAGACTGCGCACTAGAATGGTACATGAGTTTAGATGCAAACAATGCTCCTGGGATGACAAGGACACTGGCAGGCATTAATAATTTACTGATTACTGAGTTCCAGAAGTCGAGTTCAGAGGATCAGTACATGAATGAGATGATTGAAATCTGATAGAAACTATGAGAATATATATGGGATATTGACCAGAGATTCAAGCGACTGAAGGGGAAGTTTAAGTATCTGATGACCGAGATGCATCATAGACCCTTATTTTTCAACTTGTTGCTCCCACACTTAAAATATCCATTGTGACAAAAGAATTTCAATATGCAAGCAGAGGCTCTGTGGGTAGCCTTGCAACTGGAAGAAAACCAGTACCAACAGACAGACCCAACTATCGAAGAGATGAAGGAGGATTTAAAGAATCTAACATTTCAGCTGAACCATAATAATAACAAGGATAAATGAGAAATTTTTTGTTGTACCACATGCAGGACGGAAGGACACCAAAAGAAAAAATGTCCAACATTCTTGCAATATATGGCAGCAAGACTGCTAAATCCATTACCAACAGGAGGACTATGGTGCAAAATCTGCAAAAAACTAGGTCATGATCATTATCACTGCACGATGATGCAAAAATATCAGACAGTACCAAAGAGTTCATATTGCACCTTTTGCAAGTCAGTAGGCCACAATGACAAAGATTGTAGAACTATGGAGTTGATGCGAGAAAGGACATCAGACGCATATAGAGTGCAGGAAGAAATGATGATTGGGAAATCCGCACCATAGTTTAATCAAGTTCCAGCTCCATACAACACAACACAATTGTAGGAGATAGAGCAGTAGGTCAACACAACAGTTGCCTTGTTCGATAAAGCAGCACAACTTTGGACTAGATTAGAGGAGCATCAACAGGTCCAAAAGTGGGACAAGGAAGAAGAAAGGATCAACGCAGTGATCAAAGAAATCAAGCAGAGGCAAAAGATAATGCCAATTACAGAATGCGTCAAAGGGGCGCAGGACATGAAGAAATTGCAGGAAGATATCATTACTATGCAAACACAGAAACAGGAGCGATAGGCTCAAATGGAACTGCTGCAAGAGAGGGTAGAAAAAGTCCTGGCACAGGCATAAGAAGCCAAGACACATATAGTAAAGACCCAGACAGAGTGTGTAGAATTTATCAGTGATGAAATTGCAACCTAGATAGTGGACACTCTCAAGGAAAATACTGCATAGGCACAGACACAGGCATCAGAACTCAAGAAAAAGTTCCAAGCGATCACCAAGGAGATAGAGGGAGCACACAAAGGTTAGGTGGCTTGCCACATGTCAGTGTTGGGGGCCTGTTGGAGGCACACCAAAGGCCAAAGCGGAAAAGAAAAGCATTTTTGGGAAAGAAAGCATGGACAAGGAAAGTGACAGCTGGAAGGAAACACAACATGCGTGCATGCAAGGAAAGAAACAACTGGAAGGAAGAACAACACACATGCATGGGAGGAATACCTAATGATAATAGGGTTAGGGTTTTGGGTAATGAATTGTAATGGTTGAAGAGCCAGAAACATATAAATATAGATAGTTAGGTATCATAGAGGGTTCGGGGTTATTATTATTATTGTTCAGAGGTTACAGAGATAAGTTGATATTGTAGCAAACCGATATGTAATATTTTGTTGTATGATCTATTTTATAAGTTGTTTACCTAGAGGAGATGAGGGAGGGAATATATTGATGGTTAGATCACAGGTTGAGGATCCTGGTGTGATCTAGTCCGCCTCATATAGATCTTACCCGACCGTGGAGGATTGTAAAGCGCACGACATTGTAGATGCGGAAATACCATAATAAACGAGCTGAGAGACAAATCCTTGTGAACGTATCCTAGGAGGGGGTGAGTCATGGTAACATCTATTTTGTGTGATGAATGCATGCATATCTTTATCATATTTTAAGTAGTTATTTTTTATGCTTAATGAATGAGTTGTTATATTTCCTGTGTATTCGTAAATGACAGTATATTGTAGTTACAATTGTAATAATGGGTCAATGTTTAGCTCTCTTATCTCACACTCAATCCTAGGATGTAAACACATGAGTCTTACATCCACCCATTAAATTTATCTCGGGTGAGACTGCACAATGCATCCTGTGTGTTGTGTTGCCTTTTGGTTTACCAAGAAGGATGATAGTTTTACAGGATTTGTTGGAAACCCGACAGACATGGACCCTGGGTCAATAAACTCAGACAGTATAGAGTAATAGTAACCAACAAATGGTTCTGTTGCACAACCATAATTTTCAGTGGATTTCCACCGAAGCAAGGGATGAAGGACGGTACATCAATATAGTTACTCTCGAAGGAACTAAAATAGGAAACGCATAGTTCATCAAGAACCAATACAAAACCAGTGGGTAAATAAGAACACTGAACCAAGGAAACAGTTTGACGCGCAAAAGGAGAAGGAGATATTTAAAGAAGCCAGACAAGAATTTCAGAAGGAAGACATAGCGTCGACTTCAACTGTGTAGCAAAACAAGGAAGCAATGGAGTACGAGATGCCTCCACTATTGGATCATACCAACGAAATGCAACCCATGGGAAAAGTAAGTACAATCAAAGGATTTTTTCAATCATGTGTAAAAGTATTAAGTGATCCATCATCTGTGAAAATATTGAAAAACATACTAGAAAATGGTAGCATCGAGACAGAAGGAAAATTGGAACCAAAAATTGTCAATCACCTACATACAAGGAGAAGAACCAGTAGGGAGTTTAAACTGAATTCCAACAACGAGGATTTCAACATGGGCCATATCATACTGACCTTGGATCTGAAGTGAATGTGTTACCAAAGAAGACATGGCAATGCATGGGAGAGCCCACATTAGGATACTCACATGTTCAATTGAAACTGGAAAACCAACATAGAGTTCTACCAATCGGTAGACTGAAATGAGTGACAGTAGACCTATATGGAGTGCACACTAAAGCATATTTTGAAGTCATTGAAATAGTGGATGACACAACACCATACCTAGCGTTGCTTGGTCTAGATTGGGCGTTTGACAACCAGGCCATAATCAACTTAAAGACCAGGAAAATGACATTTGAGTCATGTGAATACAGGGTCATTGCACCATTAGATACATCAGAATTGGATGGGTTTGTAGAACCTACTTGCCTAGACTTAGAGGAAATCGACCAGTTGTACAGAACAACTGCACGCGATGAGGACTATGTAAACCCAACTG
>SNQJ01S0230317.1:0-14286 GCA_010110895.2 Picea sitchensis
ACCAATTCAACTCTCCTTTAATAAAGGTTTATTATTTATATTCCTCACATATTTACGTACATGAAACACCAATTGCTAAGTAAATAAACAATGTAGAAATCCTTTTTATATCAAATTTTATGATAGTGAATGCATGACATTGTTAAATTGTGAAGTAGATATTTACATATTTTGCGTAAGGTAAAACCCAAAGGTTTTGAACCTTTGCCAGCAGCCGTCGATCATGTCAGAGCTTCGGCCGGCGATCGACTCCACTCGCCCAAACGTTCTGCCGTCCCTTGAAATATGAGCAATCCCCGCGCTCTATGACAATGAGTTGTAATGCATGGGATAGTTAGCCATCCAACTGCCATGCCATGCGCCATGGAATGGATCCATGCGTAGTTGAAAAATTTGGACTTGTAAAGAGGCGGGCTCCAAAGGCGGGTTGAAATTTGAATCGGTGATTGGTATCTTGCTCAGGGTCGGTAGCAAGTTGTGTTTGGGTTTTAGCTTATGCCTTATCTTGCAGACCCCTTTGATACATCTCCGGCTTGACCATTCACTGTAAATGATGCTCCTCAACTTGTCAACTTCGTTACATCTCTTGAACCGCTTTAAAACAGGTGCGAGTAGCAAGGGCAGTCATTACTGTTAAACATTCGTTGTATCAACGAGAGACAGTCAACTGCATTTCACTCGTCAATTTCACTCCTCATCTTTATCATCATCTTATTATCTGTGTATCCCACACACTCACTTCCCCCTCCACGTCCAGCTCTGCATCTGCCCACAACAATTACAGCTACGATGTTTTTCTAAATCATCGCGGCACAGATGTTAAAAAACTTTCGCCAGCCATCTCTACCGCCGTCTTCTTTCCTATGGATTTAGTGTTTTTCTCGACCAGCCGAAAATGCAACTGGGAGAAAAAATAAACCCTCAAATAGAAGGAGGTATAGAAACAACCTCCGTTCACGTGGCTATTTTTCTCCTGGATACGTTGAATCTAGTCTCGACGAGCTCGTTCTAATGTTGAAGAAGTCGGGTGCTATTATTATTCTGGTATTTTACAATGTTGAGCCTTCCGATCTACGATGGATGAAAAACGACAAATACACCGATGGCCTATGTGCTCAAGCCTTGAGATTCTGTTGTTGGCCGAGGAGCGATAAAGTGTGACTAAAGCGCTTCTGATTCATGAAAAAAAATGGAGATACGACCACGAAAGACTTGCGGCTTGGAGAAAATCATTGTCTGATTTTTCATCTCGAAGGGGTTTCGAGTTGGAGGCCTGTAATGGGTTAGGACTCTATCTTTCATTCTCTGTATAAGTGTAACTGTACTGATAAACAAAGCTTTAAATACTTATGTTGTTCTTGTTCTTTTGCAAATAACCAGTGACGAAGGCGAGCTCGTGGACGAGGTAGCGCGACAAGTGCAGAAAAAGGTTACAAAAGCACCATTTCATGTGGCCAAGCATCCAACTGGATTGGATGAAAAACTACAGGAGTTTGAAAGAACGGTGTCATTGGAGGGGCAACAACACAGAGGGGGAACCATCCTTTTGGGGATTATGGGTTTTGGTGGGGTGGGGAAAACCACCCTGGCAAAAGAATTCTTCAACAGAAACAGATCACATTACCAACGCTCCTCTTTTTTATGGATGCATTATTTTTCCCTGTGAAGGACATCCTTCCTTCTGGTAGTTTAATTTTAGTTACGTCTTGGGATAAGGGTTTTCTTAGAAAATCTACAGGGATCTAAGAGTCGTCCATTTACAAAACGTCAGGTCTGAGCTGGGAATCTTCTAGAGATCTATTTTGGTCGCATGCCTTCCACCAGCATGTGGGATATGAAGAATTAGTTAGCAAGTTTTTTCTCGCGTTCCAAGGATTGCCCTTATCTCTCAAAGTGATTGGGGCGCCACTTCATTCGGAAAGCCCCGAGTATTGGGAAGCCCAATTGCACAAACTATCCCAAGTGCTTCTCACGGAAATACAATATAGACTCAAGAGTAGCTATGACAGTCTTGATAAACAAGAAAAAAAAATATTCTTAGATATTGCATGTTTCTGTATAGGAAAAAAGAGGGATACGGACATAGTACTATGGGACGGATCTGGCTCGAAAGGATCGTTGGGTCTTGGGACTCTAAAGACCAAGTGTCTTGTAACACTCGACCAAAAAACTGTATAAGAATGCACGATCACCTCCAAGACCTGGGAAGAGATTTGGCGGAGAAAGAACCTCCTGGATGTCCACGTCATCTTTGGTGCCCAACTGACAACCTTTTTCGTAATGTGCCCACTCAATCCACGGTAGGTGTTTGAAGCTCTGGACATCATGTTGTGTTCTCAAAATTTATGCTTAGAGAATCGTGTATTTCAGGGTGTGATTTCTTTAACTTGGAAAAGATGTCGATCTTGTTTCTAACCACTTTCCTATAACAATTTAGGTGCGAGGATTTAGCATGGTTTAACAAAGATCTGGTGAATCGTTCCAAAGTACTGCGGAGTTTAGCAATTGTATCGTTGATATCAACGGGTTGCAGCTGCTGAGAGCTCCATGTGATCGTTTGGAAAGTTTATTCAAGGTGATGATACACCCAGATCTTTTATGGCTTCGCTGTGAGATATATTCAGACTCCTCCCTACCTTAATGGATTCAAATAAATAATTCAGACTCTTCCCTACCTGCGTGGATTCCAATAAAGAATCTAAGAGCTTAGAACTGGTAGATCAGGATTACCTGTCCGGTATCGGGGAATCCTGATCTCGATCTTGGGAACTTTGTGGAACACTGAAAGTGAGGAACATGTAAAGTTCTTTCTCAATTTAATAAAATGTATTGGCCTAAGCTAAAACCCAAACGTTTTGAACCTTTTCTACTCCCGCGAATTCTTGATTCTGACAGATAGATTGTTCGGTCGACAACATCAATAATCCGGCACCTCCACTCACCCCCGTTACCGTGTGTCACCTCTGCCATTCCTTGAAAAGTGAGTAATCCCATCAACCAATGTGACAATCATCTGAGGTAATGCATGCCATAGTTAACCATCCATACATACAAATTTGAATTTGGTAAAAAACGGGCTTCAAATTTGAATTTGAATTACCAAGCAGGCTTAAAATTTGAATTTGAATAATAATCCTTACAGTTGGCAGCCTCTTCCGTCCCTGGGAATCGATGTCGAGTCGATTGAAAATGTAAGCGTCGAGGAAGGACACTAGAAGGAATCTAGCAGGAGGGAACAACAGACCCAAAGACGAAGGCCTTCCTTCAGATCTGTGGGCATGGCGTAAATATGGTCAAAATACTATCAAAGGCTCTCTGTATCCTAGGTATTTCAATTTATTTCAGAGATTTTGAACTGAAGAAAAAGCCTCTTAGCTTGCAATGGTGTAGTCATAATTCCTCCCTGTGATTGTATGTTTGGTTATGTTAATGGAATGTGATAGAACTCATTTTTTCTTGGTTTTTTTAATTCTCTTCTTCTGCTTGTTATCCATGATTATTTTCCATTCATGAAGCTCTCAACCCCATGAATCTCTGATGCACTTTCAATTTTTTAGCAGTGTGCTTGCGAATGGATGGTGCGGGGACTCCATTATCACTGGAGACTTTGTGTAATAATAAGCAAATTTTGTAATCAAATATTTTCAAATTTGTTACAGATTTCTATCAATCTGTGAAGGGGTATTGATAAATATTGTATGACGGTGTGTAGTGATAAATTTTGTCGCAATGGTGTTTTACTAATATAATGGTTGTTTTCTTATAAGATGTTTGTTTATATTTTTTGAAGTGGGATAAACCTATGTTATGAGTATATAGTCTGATATCCCATGTTATGACATATTGGTTTGGCTTTTACCATTATAAAATATCTTTAAAATGTAATCCTCATGTTATGAGGATGTTGCATTCAATATTAAACCTTTTAATTAGTAATCTAGTGTTCGTTAGATGTATATGCTTCTTTTCTTGGCCGTCCTCTTCTCTTGACATAGGCTTATATTTGTTACATCCATAAAGGCTACTTTTATCACCAAAAATATTCTCTTCATATTTTGGAAGATGAAATCCATGGCAACAACCTATTATTAGTACTCATAGTCATAGGTTGTGCAGGTTTGACATTATTTTGGTGGAAAGTCTCACCGTACTTTAATTTGTTGTTGAACAAGGGTAGTACAAATGCAGTAGCTCCAAAGGTTGTTTAGCGAGGAAACAGGTAGAAAGGAGCCAAATGGATCTGAACATGTTGGTGATCACTTATACATCTGACCACAATCACTTACTGGGCGACTCACGAGGCGGAGGACCACGGAAAGTAGAAAGTGAATACATTGAGAAATTTTAAGATCAAATGCACGACAATTCGCAGATTAGTCAAGGTCAATTAAAAACATCATTTTATAATATGGTTTCAAGCCCATGTCAAAGGTTTTGTTTGTAGGGTCACAGGTAGCATGCCAGGATATTGGGTTTCTGCCAAAAGCAGAAGATCTCAAATAAATGGAAGGAAGGTCGAAATGAAAGAAATTTTGTATTTTTATTATTTCTCATTTTAGTTTATTGAAGTAAGTTTATATCTTCACTTTTTAATCTCCTCGCACTCCCTTTGAGTAGCGCGATTTTTGGCTCACCATGATATCTTACAACAGTGACATGTTTTTTTGGATGCATTTTCTCAAGATCCGATCGTGATTATCGACATATTGAGGACAACTAATCTCTTTCTATTTAAATGCCACTAGACAGATCGATGATGAACATTACATCATATTTAATAGAATGTGGTACTTACCGATCATCTTGCAAGTTGCAACTATATATACAATTGATTTAATAAACTAATATCTTATTCAATACGTAAGTAACTCATATTGAGGTATTTTTCAATTCAAAACAACTGATAGCCTGTTATGACACTCTTTCTCATAGCCTCCTCTCCTCTCCTATCAAGCCATTCGTCGGTATTACAAATGAATTAAGAGTTCCTTTCGACACAAGTGTTGGGATTTTATTATTTTTCTATGAATGATCTCAACATTGAGATGGGTCTCAACTTGTCTCGTTCATTTCTCCATAGCATTAGATGCGTATTTCATCAAGGTGTAACTTGGCCTCAAAAGGGACTCTGACGTCAAGCGTATGATATATGACAATGAAATCTTAGGAACAAATTTAGAAGATAATCTAAAGTTGTATGGAAAATATTTTTCGATCTCATTGTCTTAAAAGTAGAATGAAGCTTCAAAAGAGACAACAATTGCATGAAGATGGTTTTGGTTTTAAGATGAGTGGGATTAAACATTTTGCAGTAGGAGTTGTCCATGACTTTGTTAATTAAAGTTCCAGGCAATCTATATGGTCATCAATATTGGGAAATATGTTATTACTGTGAGACACAAGGTATAATTCCCATTCATGTTTATTGACAATCAATTTGGTTATATAATCACATGTAATAATAAATCATGGCCCATCCACCATTTATGAAAAGAATCAACAAGAATTGACAATGTCCCTTTCATCTCTTTGTTTGGGTTTGGGTTCAAATTTATAGAGGTAATTTACAAAACCTTATGTATATAGTTTAACTTTGCTAATATACACAGAGTTGATTTTAAAGAGATCAAGTCTATCTCTCTTATGTGAAATAATCCTTTAATTCAATACTAACATTGTCACTCTAATACTAATATTGTCACTCCTTAAAGTGTCATCATACCTTATGGATCCCTCTTTGGCTTATTTTTTATTATTATTAGTAACCTTTAAGACTTAATAGGAATTGACAATGTCTCTTTCATCTCTTTGTTTTGGGTTTGGGTTCAAATCATTAGAGGTGGTTTACAAAGCATTATGTATATTAGTTTAACTTTGTTAATATATATAAAAGTTGATTTTAGACAGAAAGTCTATATCTTGATGTGAGAGCATGATCATTAAATCCAATACTAACATTGTCCACTCTCTAAGTGTCATCATACCTTATGGATCTTCTTTGGAATATTCCCTTTTCTTTTCACTATTAAAATCCTCTTAATAGTCTATGTTTGGGCTTTTGTATAATACTTTCTTGCAAAGAGGTTTTTTTCTCTTGACAACTCTATGTCAACATTCTTTTGTAAGTATTTAGGGAAAGATGGAGGAAAAATGCATCTATTCAGTAGTTAAAGAAGTGGAGTTCTTTCTACCACAACACCATGGCATTTGTAACTGAGCAAGTGTTTGAAGAAACTCCACGTTTTAAGGAGTTTTGAGAAGTTGATTCACAAATGGATTAAGTTCACATGCTTCTTCATTCATGCTTACAATGTTCATTTGAGCATGAAACATCCATTCTTGTATGGGAGTGTAGAAAATATATCATTAGATGTGATGTAGCCTATATTAAAAACATTAGATATCTATCTATCTATCTATCTATCTATATATATATATCATCTCAAGGTGGTAATTCCCTTAGTTACTAACAATCATACTTCTTGAACTCACGGGAGCAACCACAACTACATTTTTGGTTTAAAAGAATGATTTTCTTATGTGTACAAGTGACATTTGAAGGTGAACATTCATTTATCTATTAAAATAACTTATGTTTATTGGCAAGTTTTCACATTTGCAAACATCTATTTAGAGAAGTATTTAGAAATGTTGCTTCAACAATGTTTAAGTTGATATAGGAATTATCTCTTTTACAATTTTATTTTATTGGACATATGATTTAAAGTGTCATAATTGTGATGTAAGTCATATCATTGCTTTCAAAATGTCTATGTTGGATGGATATTTTTGCTTGAAAAAAAAATGAGTCTCTTAAACATTCAACAATTAAGTGCCATTAAGATTCAGTAACATCACTTTTGTGATAATACATAAGAACACTTTAAAATATGAATGATGTGTAATTGATTACACCTAGCCCCTAAGCCCTTGTTGAGTAGTCTTTATATTTAATTATCATTTATACTTTACACTTAATCTTTATCCTATCTCATTATAATGAATTACAATGTACCCCGGGTCATAGTTCATCGAGTCATAGTTATAGAGGTCATATTTTCATAGGTCAAAAGTTCCTGGTCATAGTTCATGGGGTCCAAATTACCATGGAGTCATAGTTCACATATGATGGTTCTAGGAGTCAAGTTCAAGGTTATAGTTCTCGGGGTCTAGTTTGAGAGGTCATAGTTCCTGAAGTCGAAGTTATTGAGTCATAGTTCCCAAGGTCATAGTTCGAGGGGTCATAATTCCAGAGGTCAAAATTCCACAATTCATAGTTCCAAAAGTCACAGTCCCACAGGTCACAATCCCAAAGGTCATAGTTCCATAGGTCCTAGTTTCAAACTTCAAATTTCCAAAGGGCATAGTTCGAGGGGGTGTAGTTCCATAGGTCTTATTTCTAGAGGGCGTAGTTGCATGGGTCTTAGTTCCAGAGGGTGTGTTTCCATAGGGCGTAGTTCTACAATGTGTATTTCTAGAGTTCATAGTTCTATAGGGTTTAGTTGCAGAGGTCATAGTTCTTGGGGTCCTGAGTTCCAAGGTCATAGTTCTAGGGTCATTTTCAGTCCTTAGTTCAGGTAAAGTTCGGGCGTGGTTCAGAGAGGGTCCTTAGTTCGGAGATCAGAATTTCACAGAGAGCATAGTTCAGTCCTTAGTTCCAAAGTTGATAGTTCCATAGGTCATAGTTTCCCGAGGTCACTTAGTTACACAAAGGCATAGTTCCTAAGGTCATAGTTTTTTGAGGTCACGGTTCTGAGGTCAAATTTTTTGAAGTCTCATGATTACGGAGGGTCAAAGTCTTCACAGTCGCAGTTCTAGAGGGCATAGTTACATGGGTCAAAGTTCGAGAGAGGTCCTACCTTAGTTAGAGGTCATAGTTCCACGAGTCATGGAATTCCACGAGTGCATGGTTCCATAGGTCAAAGTTCGAGGCGTAGTACTAGGATTCATAGTTCCAAATGGCCCTTAGTTCTCAAGTGGTCCCTTAGTTCCACAGTGATGGTTCTATCATTTGAAGTAATGTATTTTTCCTTGTAGCCTATGCTCTTGAAAACCCTATAGAGGTGATCTTTTTCTTGAACTAGGTTATCGTCATCAAAAATTCTTAAGGCCCTCATGGATAGAGTGTTGAGGACACCTAACAACTTAAAAGGTGGGTGGTGATTGAGGCTAGGCGTGAGAGGTATTTTATTATGTTGGTATCATCAATGAATCTCTTCCATCTTAATGGTTTCAAGGGATAGGAATCTATGGCTTTCTTCTTGAACTTTTACATAAAAAGGTTGGCTACGATGGGATAAAGTGGAGATCCCATTGCTACGTCACTTGTTTGTTCATAGAATTCACCTTGATAGCTAAAAGATGTGGACCAGAGAAAAACCTCTGCCAATTTTGTTGTTTTGAATTATCACTTCATTAACAATCTGGATGGCTTCATCTAGTGGGATCTTGGTGAAGAGGGAGACAACATCAAAGCTAATAAGGATTTTCTTGGGTTTTATTTTCTCATTCTTGATGATTTTGAAGAAACATTAGAATATTTAATGAAGGAGTCTGTATGACCTACTAAGGAGCTAAGGATTTTTGCTACATACTTGGCTAGTTCATAAGTGGGCGAGCCTATTGTGTTTACTATAGGTCTAAGAGGAACCTCGTCTTTGTGAATTTTAGGTATCCCTTAGATTCTTGGGGTAATCTCACTATTCGGGAGAAGTCACTTTTTTATTATTTCATCTAGGCTGGAGTTTTTTATAGCTTTTTTAACTTCTTTCATAACCTTTGCAATAGGGTTTATTGGAAGCTTCTTGTAGCTACCACATTGGGACATGTGATCAATTATTTTTGTGTTATAATATGTTTGATTCATTACTATTGTGGCACCACCTTTATCAGCTCTAAGGATAGCCAAGTTCGTATTATTTCTAAGGTTCGTAATGGCTCACCTTTCTTCTTTACTGATGTTTCTCTTTGGGGGTTTCGATCTTCTTAAGATGAAGGCACAGTCCTCTCTAACATGTCCCTTTTCCTCATCCGTTAGGTTTTTTATACTGTCTTCTATGCAACAGATATGAAACAGATCAGATTGTCTACTTGGAAAGAGGTAGGTGAGATCAAAAAATTCAATCCTTTCTCAAGGATGCTCAACTTTGCTTTGTCAAGTCCGTGTAAATTTTTGTAAATTGTTATAATATAAAACATTGTATTAGGATTTTAAATAGTTAGATTAATTGTAAGGCAAAGCTAAGGAACATAAGTAATGTTTGTGATTAATAAATATTTTTGTAGTATAATAAATAATTTTCTCTTCTTTAATTTATTTTGTGTAATGTGGACGGTTATGTGATCTAAAAAACCCAAAAATATTAACCATTAATTAAATAAAAATGTCATTACGAATTTTAAGTTAGTTATGATATAACTAAATGTATAAAATTTTAAAATGTCAAAGTAGACACTTCAAATAAAAAGAAAAGAAGGGTGAAAGATTTATAAAACCATTGTAAATAATGATCGAAAAAGTAGAAACCCTGTAAATAATGATGGGAGAGGTATGCAGTTTCAAAGCTAGGGAGAGACACCAACACGAAAAAAATTATGGAGAGGCATGCAATTTCAAAGTTAGAGAGGCATGCAAACTTCATGTGAACTCATAAGCATTTCATAAAATAATTAAATAAATGATGTATGTTCTAGGGATTCGATAAAATATCTATGTAAATTTTGTATGCTTCATGGATGTAATAAGATATTTTAAAAGATTAGACTTTGTTTAATTAAATAGGTAATAATATTCGATTCGATAAAATATCTATGTAAATTTTGTATGCTTTATGGATGTAATAAAATGTTTTACTAATATATTAGACTTTGTTTAAATATTTTAAGTTGTGATATTTTTTTTTGGTGATGTTATAGTATAAGTTTGCTCCAAAAATTTGTAGAATTGTAATTTTTATTGTTTAAATTATATGTTTAATGTAATAAGCCCAAAGTCCTGAAAATATATAGGATATGAATTACATAAAATTTAATTACTCAAATATTTTTAAATTCAATAATTTTTTTCAAATTTCAAATAAAATTAAACTAAATATTAAGAAAAAAAAAAAACAAAACTTAAATGCTCCAATGATCCTTATAAACCCAATAAAATACTCAATAATCTTAACATCGAAAAGATCTGATAAGATAGTTCAATAAATTTGGTTAGAGTTTGATAAAATACCTTATGCTAAATATGAGTTTGCGTGCATTTAATAAAAGGAGAAGAATTAATTAATAAAAATTTTGTTTATTAATTTATATTAATTGTTTTAAAATGAATACGTAATCAATCTTTATAGTAATCAAAATGCATTTTTGTATCACTTTTGTTCGCATCCGGCAAAGCAAATCTGCCGCGTTTTGATCGATTCCAAAAAAAATATACGTTGCATAGATCAATCTGAAGAAGCAAAACCTCCTAAAGCAGTCATGAATGGCAAAAGAGCCACATTTTGAATTGAAATTCCAGTGAAAATGCTTAAAAAATTAGTACATTTAGATTAAACTTTATCCCAGCCCATGAGTTAACGTAGAATACCGACTCAGGAAAATTTCCGGAATAGATTGAAATGTTACAATAAAATTTGTAGGCATATACCAGGCATAGAATGAAATGTTATAATAAAACGATTGAAAAGTATAATGGGCATATACCAAGGCCGTCTTGACACATTCTTTAACTTCGAAGGTGTAAGAACAAGTATAGTAGGCATATACCAAGGCCGTCTTGACACATTCTTCTTTATGGCTAGTAAATACTCATATCTGTTATAAAAGGAAGTATAATGAGAGTTAAGAGCTATACATACTACTTTTATTTTTCTGGTTGAATTTAAAATGCTTTGAATTCATGGTTGGTAATATAATATCTCTAATATAACAAGTGTTGTATGGTAGCATAGTCCCTCCCAGGTTTTGTAGTACACGTGGTATTTGTGAATTAGTTTTATTTGAAATTTGTAAACGAAAAATTATTAATGTTTGGTACATAACCAATGCAATCCAACAATTACGGAGTGGCATGTAGGTGAAGTTGTGGGTTCATTTTATTTAATAGTTATGTCATATCACAGGTTTACAGCGAACAATTACGTCATACATGGGGAGGTAAATTATACAATATTATAACATTGTATGAATATTTTGATGTCAAGGGTGTTCGGTGATATACTTTTTGCAGCAAACAGTTCTATGATATACATTTAACAATTAGTCATATACATGAAACAATATTTGCGAGAATATTATAACATTGTATGAAGCGGAAAAATTCCAGGAAACCATTTCAATTAGCAAGACACCTTCATAACTAAGAAAGTGTAGGTGTTACTACTTGCTTAAAAAGAGTTGAAACTATGTGGCAAGTAAAAATTAGATTTAATTGTGGAAAGTGTAGATAACATAACTATAGTAACCATGGACAAATGCATGAAAGATCACCATGTACATGACAAAACAATAGAAAAAAACAATAGGCGGATCATGGTATGGGTTATGCGATAGAGAGGCAGAGCCATCTGAGGAAAGCGTAAAATGTCGATGTCCACTGGGAGGAGGCGGCTCCTCATCGACGGGTGTCCGGTTCATTTGCATGGTGTCATTCGTTTATGATGGCACGTGCTTTTTCTTCTATTCCAGTGCCAACATTGGTGTGGAGGTTGTTGTTGGTTGGGTTGTTGTTGCTTGGCCTACCTCTGGTGGGAGGTGATGAGCATCACAGCCAGCAGAGTAATTGCGAGAAAGTTGAGAGCTTTGTTGTCAGGAATACCTCTAGGAATAAGTTGTCCATGTATAGCCGAGTCGAACCACCAGTACCGGGGCAAAGGGATGTCACGACAAGAGAGAGGCGGGAAAGAAGCGGGAATTTAGTGGAATTGTGTGCGAGGGGCGAGGAGGTGGATGAAGAAGGGAGGATGCTTGAGTGAGGAGTATGTGGGGGCCGAATGACTAGGGCGGTTTGGTACAGTAGGTACCGACCCAGTTTCGAATTCCCTGCATTAGCAGGTATGTTGGGATGAGTGGGAGAGCAAAAATGTACCTGCCGAGGCGAAGGCCCGACACAAAATTTGCGGAGGCGAGCCACGAGAGAAGAAAACAGCGGAAGAATGAGCCATCTGGGTAGATGGAGCAATTGAAATAGGTTGAGAAGCTGGTGAGGTTCCATAAATGACCGCACGCACAGAGTAAAGGCCCAGCGAGTTCCGTTGAAAGGATGTTAAGGCAGAGCAGGGTGCACTCAGAGCAATGGCGTGTTGCCTCAAGAAAGTTGAAGTTAAAGTCGGCGGGAGACATGTGGGAGTTGGAAATTTTGCTTGGGTATGTAGGCAAAAGCGGAAAAAATAGTTCCCGATATACAAAGTGACAACCGGTTGCGGTTATTAGGGCGCAGATATACAAAATAATATTCTTAACATATGTTTTACCGGTCATGGACAAAACTTTTAAAAATAGTAGTAACGTCCCCATTACCTAGATTCTGGAGAGGTATTTTGAGTGCATAGTGACATGGGTTTTGGGTTATGCGAGGGTGTTGGAATTTGAAAATTGGGCTTCTATTATTACGTGGTCTACAAATAGCATGGACACTTCCACAATATACAAATTAATAGCTGATCCAGGGATTATTGAATTTTGGTCGGGTTCTAGAACGCCATGTGGCAGAAAATTGAATACGTTTTTGGTGAATAAGTTTTCAAATGAATATATCGTTATTATTCTATCATCGTCTATTATACAGAGTGACAAGCGGTTTCAGGACTAGTTGAATTTTGGATCCCACCAGGTTCGAGAACGCGGGGTTGAAAATGCGGACTTCATTTGCATAGCCTAAAAATAAAATATGTAATTTGATGAAGTATATATATATAGCATGCACGGAAGCTTCATTCCGGGTTATCGGGGTTGTGGGTTGAAAATTGGGCTTTTGTTGTTCTGTTGCCTACAAATAACATTGAGAGTTCCGCGATACTTTAAATTAGAAATTTCCGGACTGTTGCAATTGTAGATCCGTAGGTTTGTGGATTTGGCGGTACGCAAATTGAGCATCTATTGTTGTGGTCTACAATAGCACCTAGAGTTCCGCGATATACATATTAATGATCGAACTTGTGGATTACTTGAAGTTGAAAAGAGGTAAACAAATTAATGAATCAGAAAATTGAAATAATAAATTGAATAACTTATTTTTGTATCCCGATGAAGCAGTACATACTATAAATAAAACAAGTTTGGTGTTCTGAGAAATCAATTTTCCCTTTACATAAACTGGTGGACAAAAAAGAAAAAAAATAATCTTGGCGTCACATTTACACTTAAGTGAACATAAGCATGAAAAAATTGCATTGGAATTGGGGCGGAGTTATGGTCTCCAGGAACCTATAAATCGAGCTTTTGTTGTTCCATATTATACAAATAGTAGGTAGTCTTTAGCGATATACATATTGACAATGGGACTTGCGGAGTATTTGAATTCGGAGAGGCTCGTGTCGAATAAGAAATTGAAATAATAAACTCAATAACTTATTTTAATATCAATAAAATTGTTTATAATTAATTAAAAACAAGTTTAACATTTCCAGTGGATTTTCTTTTTACATATGCTTATGGAAAAAAAATAGTACTGACGTCTGTTACATAGGCTGGTGAACATAAGCATGAAAAAAATTGCGTTGCGGAATTAGGCGGGTTATCGGGCCGCCGACCTTAAATGCGAGCTTTTGTTGTTCCTTGTGCTACAAATAGTAGGTAGTCTTTCGCGATATACATATTGACAATCGGACTTGCGGAGTATGTGAATTTGGAGAGGCTCGTGTCGAATAAGGAAATTGAAATAATAAACTCAATAACTTATTTTAATATCAATAAAATTGTTTATAATTAATTAAAACAAGTTTAGCATTTCCAAATTAGTTTTTCTTTTTACATATGCTTATGGACAAAGAAAGGAAAAAAACATAGTACTGATGTCTATTACATAGACCGGTTAACATGAGCATGAAAAAAAAAACATTCCCGAATTAGTTTCTTTAAAAGAGCGGGTTCTTGAGTTGACCAGTTTTTGGATTGCGGGTTCATTTCCTATAAATAGTACCAACAGTTCTGTGATATAAAAATTGACAATTGGAGTTGCAGACTATTTAAATTTTAAGGGGCTTGTGTTAAAAAAATTTAGCATTCGCGAATCAGTTTTCTTTACATAGGCATACAGGGCGGTCGACAAAAAGACCAAATAGATAGCATTCA
>SNQJ01S0230318.1:0-14286 GCA_010110895.2 Picea sitchensis
GGGGTTATCTGACCAAGATTAGGCAGTTTGGTCAAATTTATTCACTAGCTAACCTAAATCACCTGGCTAAGATTAAACAATTTAGCCAAGCTTATTCAATACTCCTATCAACATCAATTTAAAAGAACTTGGCCATGCTTGAACGATATGGACCAAATCATTGTTATTGCATGGGGCTCTATTGAATTTCTTTTATGCCCTCTTTTATTGTTTTTTCTTTCTTTTCTTTTTCTTTTTCTTTTTCTTTCTCTTTTCTTTTTCTTTCTCTTTTCTTTTTCTCAAATTATTTGTAGAATGGAAAATCATTTGACAAACAAAAACACTTAAAGAGATAACATTTCAGTCACCAGTTGATCCTATAAATTATAGGGTTATAACAATATATTCACGATGTTAGTGTCCTATAACGATAGGATATTTGATGATTCATATATTATTTGTGGGTCTCATGAAGAAGTTCCTGGCTTGTTGGTCTTGTTATCTCCTGAAATAAATTTTCCAATTTATTGTCATTAGGTGATAGGATGGTCACTAGATGAAAGATTTTTTGTTATTTTTGAGTTAAGTGTATTTAAGATGAGTTTTAGACTTGTCTTTTCAAGAAGTGATGAGTCAGTACTTTTATTAGAAAAATCCAAAATTTCACTTTCGACAACTAAGGGCCATTTTTCAAAGCATTCTAAGTTGCCGAAAGCTGTCACTTTTGGTAGCTAAAATGACATGTGCGAGGCGCTCTAAGCTGCCGAAATGCAGAATTTTTCCAACGGTTGGACTGTCACATTGGACTCTCAACCTATCGGTAGTACACACGCCATCATCATCTCAAGTGCTGCCGAAATTGACTGGAATCGGATCATGATACGATCTAGGCAAGTGATGTATGTCTTATATGATTATTTGGTGAGATCTGTTAAACCCTAATCTAGTAGATCCGAGTTCCCTGCTGCCAACTAAGATCACCATAAACTCACATCATTCATTTTTTACCTAATCTATCACGTGGTTATCTGTCCTGGTCGAATGATGCAATCATCATTATGATTTGAGCTTCGTTCTTTATTAAAGGTTTATTCTAAAAGATATTCATTAAAATCTTTTCTCTATATCACGTATTATTCCTCTGCTCGAGCTTCAATTTTCCCTCTATCAGTGCCACTGTGTCTCCCCAAGCCCGATTTTATTGTATTGCAGGTGTTGACGAATGTTTTTGCCGATGAAGAAGGGAGGGGCTCTACTCAGGAAAGAGCTTAATGATATAACATATCTGGAATCTCACCTTGAGATTTGCCAAATGTTCAAAGATGTTGGTTGCTACAGGTACTGTGAAAAACTAGAAGGTTTTCACCAAGGAGTGGCTGAGGCATTTGCATTAACCTTTGATGGAGCCAAGGTCAAAGTGGGAACAATTGAGTTACATGTTAATGAATCCATTGTTGCAGCAACAACAAAGATTCCTAGGACTGGTGAAAGATGGTTTAAATCAACCATTACTAAAGACATTGAGTTCAGGTATTATCTCAAGCCTGAACACAAATGCATTATTTGGAAGAAAGATATCCCTAGATCCTACTTGGAGGAAAAGTGGCAACACTTGCTCAAAGCAATCCAGGTATATATTACATGTGAAGGAAGATATGGTAGAGTAATGTTCTACCATTTCAAGCTCATGAACCATTTCACAGGTAGATTTCCTTTGAATCTTCCCTTCTACCTTCATAGAAGTTTGACAAAAATGACACACCAAGTCCAAGCCAAACCTAGCAAGGTGCAGGGTAGGCATTTCCATCATAGCCTTATCAAACTAATAGTGCTTGAAGAATTGCAGAGGAGGGATAAGAATTGGGAGCATCTTAATTTCTCGGGTGAATTTGAACCAGAACCCCAGCCTAAGGACAAAAACAAGACTTCATCCACTAAATCTTCAACACCACAGAGTAGTAAAAGGAAAAGAAGAGCCATTTCCCCAGTAATTGCAAAGGATCCAACCTCTTCTTCTAAGTCCAAGAGAGACAAAAAGATGCTTGATTTCAGCCAAGCTACAAAAGGGAAAAATAGTGCCTTTGGTAAAAATGTCTTGAATCTACCTTATACAGATTCAGAGGAGGAGGTAGAGTTTATGGAAGAAGAGATGTCTAAGCAAGCATCTCTTGAAGAAACAACACCTGGAGTCCAAAGTTCTGAGCATGAAGCCCCTGATTTTCAAACTCCTGAAGAAGCACCTTTCTCACCTAAAGCTCAATATCTGGAGGTCCTTGAAGCATGAATAAGCAATCAAAATAAGTCAGCATCAAAGAAGATCAAAAATATTGAGGAAGAAGTCATGGAGATGAAGTTGCTGGAAAAGGCGGTCAAATCCCAAAATGAGACCATCACGAGGACATCATCAGAGGTAAGAGATTGTTTTCAAAGACTAGCTAAAATGCATGTTAAATTGGAAAAGAAGAACAAAAGGCTGCTTAAAGAAAACAAGAAGTTGCAGAAGGTAGCTAGATGTTTGAAGGTGAAACTAAGGCTAAAAAATGCAAAGCCTATAGCTCATTCGGGCCTGGAAAATCTAGCAGAGGCTACAGAGAACTTGAATGATTAACCTTGAAGTTCGAGAGACTGAAGGAATTTCAATTTTGAAGTTTTGATGAAGATATTCAAAGCCTGTGGTTTCGACATCTTGCGCGGGTTTCAAAAGGCGCTATTAGCTATCGAAAGCTCCACTTTCGACAGCTTACCCTCACGATTTTACGCTTCTAATCCACCGAAAGCACAGGAACTAGCAAAATACTCATTTTTGCTAAGATCGAGGATTTTTGTTTCCAGATCACGTGGGAATAGTTTTTAAGGAAAGGTAAGAATTAAAGGGATACAAATCATCATCCCTTTCCAGTTTTTGAGGCAAATGATAAGGCAAGAAGACTAAGTGGGTTTTCTATTTTTGGCCAAAATTGCTCAGCTGTCAAAGAAGGAATTCGAAAGTGCTATACTGTCTTATGAAGACTACTGAGGAGATCAAAGATTGCTGAAGACTTAGTTGATAAGGGTTTGACCCTTAAATCATGACTAGATCCTACACATCATATTATTTTGATCTTGTTTTATTTTTAGTATATCAGATCCAGTTTTATAGGATTTTGAACTTGTTTGTAAAGGCTATAAAGCCTATGACTTTAAGAAAGAAAGGGGTTCAACTTGGGGGGATCTGAATGGAAAGATGGCATGGAGATGTCATCTCCTACTGTAAAATTGCTCAAAGGCTGTAAGCGACTATAATAGATGAATACAAAGACACTTTATTTCCAGATTCTTGTGTCATTTTTCTGTGGTGAAGTTTTCTTGATGTAAATTGTCATTATCTTGTTTCTCATATTGTTTTTCTTTTCTCATTGCTTATAAGAAGAATATGCCCAGGATTTGTCTTGGACACCTTGATCTGGCTTAAAAACAATGTTTATGTTTTCTTCCGAAGATTGAATGCAGAATTCGGATAATCTCTGCTTTGCATTTGAAATGATCCCTGATATTTTCCTCTCTCCATCTCACAAATTATAAGGATCCACTGATGTGACTGTCTTACCTGGTTACATATGTCTCTGTTATTTATTTATCAAATCGTCTTTACTCTTTGACTCCATTTTTCCAAATGGTCCTTTTCCATGTCTCAACCAAACCAATTAAAAATCCATAAACAAACCCATGTTCTACATAACTAGCCTAATATCCTATTCCAAATACATCTAAATTTGACAGAGAGATCCGTCTCTGAGTCTTGGAGGGATAGATCCCTGACTCAAGGCGGTTTTATGGTTACCCCTACCGATTTCCTCCTCAGACTGGGAAATTACAGGGTGATAACACATGGGGAGAGCCAATTTGTACCGCCTCATCAAGGATGGGAAATATTTCATCATCAATGCACATAAAGGCAAATCAAAACTTTCACTTGCAAGTGCCAATGAAGCTAAGAAATTGATTATTTCTAGCAAGAAATATGTTTTACTTTTTCTAAGAGAAAACCAGTCTCGTGAAGGGTCGTTAAAAGTAAACACATCCCTGGAAGGGTGTACTAAAGAGTATAAACATCGGTTAGAGGATTTTTTACATGCATACAAAGGAGTGTTCCAGGAGCCTAAAGGGATACCACCTAAGAGGGAAGTGGAGAATGAAATCCAAATATTTCCAGACTCCCCCTTGCCAAATATTGGGTTGTATTGGCAATACATTCTAAAAGAAAATGAAGTAAAGAAGTAGTTGTAACAATTGTTGGAGTAGGGTATGATTCGACCAAATACCTCACCTTATGGGTCACCCATCATAATTATTCCCAAGAAGAATGGGACTTGGAGAATGTGTATCGATTACAGGGCATTGAGCAAGATTACATTGAAGAACCGATAGCCTCTGCCAAGGATCGATAATCTATTGGACTAGTTGCAACATGCTAAGTACTTCACTAAGATGGATTTGAAATCAAGATATCACCAGGTACGAGTCAAAGAAAAAGATACTTGGAAGACTACCTCCAATAAAATGTAAGGTTTGTATGAGTGGATGGTTATTCCATTCGGTTTATGCAACACACCAACTACATTTATGAGACTAATGAATGATGTTTTACACCCTTATCTAGATTCATTTGTTATTGTTTATTTGGATGAGATATTAATTTATAGTGCTACCTAGAAGGAGCACATATCACATCTTATACAAGTGTTAGAGACCCTCAAGAAGCACCGACTACTGGCCAATCTCAAGAAATGCTAGTTTGCTAAGAAATATTTGGTGTATTTGAGGTATGTGATCGATGTAGTGAAGCTCAAGATAGATCCTATGAATATGGAGGCCATCATGAAATGTCCAGTTCTTACAAATTGCACAGAAGTTAGGAGCTCTGTTGGAGAATCACAATACTTGAGGAAGTTCATAGCTTCATTTTCAACAATAGTTGCACCACTCCACGCCATAGCATTGAGTGGTAAGTGTTTCCAATGGAGGAAGAATCAACATAAGGATTTCAATGAGTTGAAAAGAAATATCACTCAAGCACTACCAAACTTATAGAATTTTTTTGAGGTAGAGACAAATGTAAGTGGTTATGCCATGGGAGTAGTCCTGATGCAAGGAGGAAGGCCTATTTGCTATCATTTTGAAGTATTTTATGAGGCGGTTCTCAACTACCCTACCTACGACAATTAGGAGCTCTATGTCTTGGTACAAGTTGTCAAAAAGTCGAAGCACTGTCTGATGGGCAAGAAGAACATCATCCACACAGATCACCAATTGGTCCAATATTTGCAGGCTTAGAGTAAGTTACAAAAAACTAGGCACTACAAATGGATGGGGCTCTTACAACAATTTCATTTGGTCATAAAGTATAAGAAGGATAGCATAAACAAGTTAGAAAACATGTTTTCATGACCACCCACATACAAGATTACAAGGGAACTCATATGCACATGGAGTCCTTTACCCATGATGCATACAAAAAGGCATACACAAAAGATGAGGACTTCAAGGAGGTGTTTTAGTAGCTACATGGCCAACTTCATATAGAAGAAGGTGACGACAAGGTTGACTATCATTTCTATAATTGTTTACTCTATAAGCTTGACAAGCTCTGTGTTCTTAAAGGTGAACGATTTCAGCTTATCAAAGAGACTCACACCTCCAATATTGTAGGACATTTTGGTGTTGGGAAGACAATTTCCAACTTACAGAGTTATGTGTACTAGCTCATAATGCAAGAATATGTAGCACAATATATTAGAGGATGTATACTTTGTCATACCAACAAGCCTAGTAATAGGAAGCAAGGTCTATACCATCCCTTACTTGTACCCACTCGACCTTGGGAAAGTATTTCCATGGATTTTGTGGGAGGTTTACCAACAATTAGGAAGGGACATGACTATCTATTTGTGATAATTGTCAGGTTCATCAAAATGTGTATTCTCGTGCCTTGTAAAAAGAACATCGACGAACAAGAAGCAACAAAAAAGTTCTTTGAACATGTACAGGTACACTTTGGGATACTGAGGAGTATCATCTCAAACAGGGACACCAGATTTCTCAGTTCCTTCTAGACTACATTGTGGGTGAAGATGGACACTAGGCTCAATAGGTCAACAACATTCCATCCACAGATAGATGGGTAGAAGAAAGCAATCAACAGGACTTTGGCGCAACTTTTGAGGGGTTATAATCAAAAGCATCAGAAGACTTGGGATGAAAATATAATCTACACACAACACTCTTATAACATATCATTCCACACTTATACTAGTAAGTCACCTTTTGAAACTTTCTTTAGATATTTGCCACCTTCACCCTTAGATGTTGTATATGGACAACAATGAGGAGTGAGGGAGGACCTCACAGGAGATGCATTAAAATAAAAAAAAATTGTTGAGAAGATCAGGCAGATCCATTTTCAAGTACAAGAGATGTTGAAGAAGTCACTTGAGAAGTACAAGGCTAGACACGACCAACACAGAACAAAGAGAACGTTTCAAGTGGGAGACAATATGGTTACAACTGAATAAGGAAAAAACAGGGTCCTGGTAAAACGATCAAGGCTCTGTGATACAGTCTTTTTGATGTATTGGAAAAGGTGGGAGATAATGCCTATAGACTCATTCTACCCCCATACATTCACATTTACTCAGTAGTGAATGTGGAGAATCTCAAACTCCATGAGCCCTCCATGTTGGATCAGAAGGAGGAGAAGATCCTACCTTCCACAAAGGATTCAACACCAGATACTCAAGAAGAGTTGGAAGAGGACATAGTTTTTGTAGAAGTTGTTCAGAACTAAAAGATAACGACAACATGACCTTTGGAAGGTTGGGTTGAAAGGACAACTTGCGCACAAAACACATTGGTACTCTAGGGAGAAGGTAGAGGAAAACTTTCCTCACCTCATTCAATAAAGATTTTGGGGAAAAAAATCCTCCCTAAACGGGGATGTATGATCCGAATTGGATCATTATATTATTTTCCATTTATCTCAATGCTTTCAGAGTGGAAAAAATTGGAGGAATCGACTTGCATGGTCATTTTAGTGGCAAGTCTCAATTTGGAAACTTCGGGTATGGAACCTTTTAGAGCCATTTTGAGGCATCAAATGACAATTTTTGGGGTTAAAAATTTCTATTCATAGCTCATATCCCTCAATGTTATTCTACACATCGATACCTTTCCAACGATGCAAAAATCGCGTCAATCGAAGCTCTTATGCAAAAGTTATGCCTCCAGCAAGTTGACCTACCATGTTGACCACCATAGTATGAGATGATGGCACGTTAGCCCCCATTACTCATGCATATGGGGCTAGCCATGCATGTAATTTCAAGAATATTCTAGAAGGTCCAAAACCCTATCACATTTGAGAGTTGAGCAAGTAAAAAAAACCTACCCCTAGATGGCTATCAGGCTATGTTAAATACCAAGCCATTAGGAGGAGAAGGGGTTCCATTATGTGTTATTGTATTTTGTTCATAGCAAAGAAGAACAAATTGGAGTGGGAAATTAGAGAGCATAATAGAGAGGGTTAATGTTCTATAGTATCCTAACAAGCCACAGGTCTAAGGTAACTCCATAGAGAGTGCCTTCTCCTTTGTACTTGCATTATTTCCATACCAAAGAAAAGAGAGCGTCGCCTTCTAGTTGGGTTTTCTACCGTAAGGGATCCTTAGAGAAAATACTTGTGTTACATTGTGGATGGTGTGTGATTGTATTTTATTGTTCTCTGTTTTTGACATTTTATCTATTTGATGCATAAGCAGAAAATCAGTAACCAAATATTTTCGAATCTAAAGGAATTTAACCTTCATAGTGTAGATTTCAGTGTTATTTATCAAATTTGTTGTGACGAACTATTCCAGTGGAATATCCACAACAATTTATATATCATGGAAAAACATAAGGACTAATGCAAGTGCAATCTCAACTCCCAAACCTTACCATGCAACTACAAGATATGTCGAAAGCTAAGGTGGTGCACAAGAATGTGTGGTCTAGTATATGTCACACAAAAGGTCACCATAGGAATGAGTGTCCTACACTGGGGAGTTACATGGCAAGGGGCACGTTGAATCTATTTCCAACTAGACCACAAATTGAGTGGTAAAATATTTGCAGACAATGGGGCCATATACCTCCTCATATTCCAACACTACAGAAGTATCAAAAGACTACACATACTCTATTTTGCGAGTTTTGCAAATCCACGGGACATGATGTGAACAACTGTGGTCACTATGGCTGATGTAGGAGTATACTGCAAACACTTTCCAGGTCCAATAAGATCAAAAGGGTGGAGACTGTGGAGGCTTTTATAGAGAAGGATACCAAGGAGGCCAGAGAAGAGGATGTTGACGAGGAAGAGGAAGATGATACAATGGTGGTGGAGGAAGACCACCTACCTGTTTTAATTATGGCTAAGTAGGCCACTTGTTGTGATTATGTACCAAACCACACACACTCTGTGGGTATTTACACAATATAGATCATATCATGGAGGATTGCTTGGATTTGTTGGAAAAATGGGAACAAAAGAAGGGGCACTATAATATGGTGACTACGGATTCGCCCAAAGGTCAGAACCCCAAAAAAGAAGCTAATGTACAAGTGGTAACCCAAGGTGGCATTCATACGAGAGTCAACTTGGAACAAGGAGAAAGTTTAGATCAAAATATAAAAGGGAAGATTAGAAAAGAAACAAAAGCACCTCCCAAGTTTGATGTTGCACAACAAAATCAATTTTTTCATGATGCATAAAGGGCTCTGGAAGAGGATAGAGCACGCGACAAGTTGCAACGCATGGTGCAAAGGGCACTGGAAGAAGCCCAGGGGTGTGAAGAATTGCAAAACACGACATAGAGAGCGTTGGAAAAATTCCGCGTGTATGAGGAAGTACAACATGCATCACATAAAGAAATGGAAGAGGAACGTCTGTGCTAAGAGTTGTGATGCATAGTGCGAGAGGAAATGCAGTGCAACACTTACCACTAGGCTGAATCAAAAAACAAAGTAGGCAATTTCTTGCATTGTTGCCTTAAGATGTTAAGTGATCCTCAAGTTGCAAAGAAATTGACCCACATGTTAAAAATATGTATGGGGGAAGAGAAAACCAATGTATCTATTTATGACCCACTACCAAAATGGGATGTACACTAAGTGAGTAGACATAAGCGCACATAAATAGAATTTAAAATAACAGTTGAGTTCGAAAACTATGAGATGGATGATGTCATGTTGGACCTGGGATCTGATGTGAACATATTGCCGAAGAAATTTTGGGAGTTGATGGGTAACTCAAACTTGATGTGGTCCTCTATTCAAATTAGGCTTTCCAACTAATACATAATCGTCGTAGTCTAAAAGTTCTACACAATGATTCTTTTCCAACGATATTTTTCAGGGACCTTTTCCTGAAATCAGATGGGAAATTATTAGATCCACAGATTTGAGTGATTATTTCTGTATAATCCAAGTGCCCCAAGGGTTTTTCAGCATGTTGAATCCATTTATGCATTCAGAAATGGATTTTAAACAACAAAAAAAATGATTTCGTGCAGATTTATGTCACTGGATTCCAGCGAAAAAATCCATTTCATAGAATAGTTAGACAATGCCATACAAAATCTATCCCATTGGCAGGCTAGAGAAAGTGGAAGTGAACATTGAGGGGGTAAGAACCAAAGAAAATTTGAGGCAATTGAGATCATCAATGACTCAAATCCCTATCCAACTCTACTTGGCATTAACTAGGCATTTGATAACAATGCAATGTTGAACCTGAAGAAGTGACAGATGTCCTTCGAGACATATACCTTGTACATTATTGCGTCATTGGATTCGAATGAGGGTGACTGATATAATCAACCAATGAATGAGGATGCATAAAGTTCCATCATAGAAAACATATATAAAATCACATGGCACAGGGAGGATTATCTCAATCCAACAACTGATAGTGAACTTAGATGGAGAAGTGTTCGCTCCTATGACATAGATTCGAAGGATGCTATGGACATATGGAATAATAATATTTGTGAGGTATCAACAAGAAGATGTGATCGAATCACCAAAATAGTGCGTTGGATTGGATCATAATTATGTGAACTACCAATTAGGTTTGATGGTATAGGCCCATTATACATGTTTCTAGCACATATGGAAGGACTGGTGCATGATACCTAAAGGATACAAGCCATAGATGTAGTAATAAAAGGGACACCTACACACTTGTGGGAGATGCACCATGTAGATATGTAGGAATGGGCATAGGTGGTAGATTGCATCAAAGTCAAGTTCCATCCCACGACAAACTTTGAATCAATGAACTGATACAAGGGTAGTGAAGATCCTCAAGTGCACATTTTTTTATTTGAAAGGTATTGGATGAACAAGAATATTCCTAGCATGTAATGGGTTCAAACAATACCCAATAAATCCATGTTGAAAGTGGCCTATGCGTTCCATACACCATCAACAAACTCAAAAACACTGGATAAATGACACATGTAGAGATTGAAGCCATCCTAAGGATTGTACATTGGTCCAATTGGCAGGGTGAAAACAACATAACTTGACGAACAACCATGGCAGGGGACGATGAACCAAATTCGACTCAAGACGTGTCATGACCGATCACAGTTGGATGCCTAGTAGAGACATACCCTACACAGGATGAGGGTGCGCAGTAGACAAGCACTACACACAATTAGAATAGGACTTAGGTTGATCAAACATAACCAACATACATAAGTAGGCGAATTAGACATGTCAAAACAATAAAGCGAGACAAGATAGGTCGTACTGAAAAATAGATTTAGAAGATTCAAAGGAGATTAAGGTATAAATTCCATAGTACAAACCAAAGGATGGAACAACGGGAAATGACAATTGGTTACCAGGACGCAAGCAGATACGACGATGACAAGGTAGGTAGTTAGCACTCAGGCAAGTGATGGCATGATAATTATGGTAGTAAAGGCCACTATTGACAATGGGTATGGACCTCAAGGGAAAAACCGACAACAATGCATCGTGAGTGGGAATTCGTCCATGAACTCATTACGTCAATGCCATCAACCTCCTCTATCACACCTTAAATGACATCGTTGGCTCAAGAACGAGCCAACTAATAGTGTTGGGGGCTTGTTGGCACTTTAGGTTTAACATAGGCTATGCGTGTGATCAAAGAATATGCATTGTGCGGTGCCAAGTTTCAGTGTTTGCACCAAGCCAAGGATTTACTGCGTGCGCACCAACCCATTTTGTATTGCATGTAAGGACTTAAAGAAACTATATGCAGATCGGCCTAAAAAATATCTTCAAGAATCATTGTAACTACTTTTGTAACCACCTCACTAATCATGGTTGAGGCTATGGACGAGATAACCAATTTTTTATGATTGCTATGCTCCGTGGAAGATATGTGGGGATCCATGCAAATATGTAAGGGTTGGGATTTTTGAGTAATTTTGAGTTTTCACTTCTTGTTATGTATGCTTTTGTTATGTATGAGAGAGAAAGGAGATCCATATCTAAGCGCATGGCACATCTATGTTTTGAATGCTAATTCACTTTGAGCAGTCTATGACCCTATTGTATCTCACTATTTTGAATGAATGGAATGAATGAATAAAGTCTGAAGCACATTTATCTTTGCATATGATGTGTTATGATTTGAACGTATGCATGTTTTATATTGTTCCGTGCAACAACTTGTGGTAGTTATGAATGATTGAATGATCAACTCATGAGGGTTTCATGTATGTTTTATTCCTTCACACCCTACACAAGATTGATGGTCTTTGTGATTCTCATGGTGTCTCGGGTGAGACCTTCTTCAATTATTGAAGATTGAATATGTTGACGCCTATGGGGTTTTGTTGTTCAAGCACATCTAGCCATGTGTCTGTAACCCCCTAGTCGAGCCAAAACCCTGAAATCGTTGAGCGTGGGGGTTACGATCTAGTGTTGAGATGGGCATGCAATGATAAGCACAAGAGAGGGGATTTGCTGAGGGATTGTATAACAATGAGGGGATTCGCTTTGGTGTTATGCAAGCCAACAAAGGAGCACCTGGAGATAGTAGAGGCCCTACACTTAGTGAGGAAGGGATTCCCTGTTGATCTGAAAATACCAAACGAGTTATGATACCAACTTGATTCGAAATATCAACAAACTCTGATACCAATTCAACCTAAAAATCCTTAGATGTCAATTAGTTCATGAATACACATAAACATCCAACTGGAAATTGAAGATCGAATTGAGTATTTGCAAATAACATGTGAAAACGCTTATTTATCCATAAAACTTCATTATCAGATGAATAAATTTGTGGAAATAATGAGTGCCAAAATGGAGAGAAATAGACCACTCTTGTTAATTCTCAAAATGCCAAAATTACAATAAATGGGCTTACAATGCCAAATTTGATGTCACTTTTCAATTATGCTACTCAATCCCATAAATAGAGGTCATTAATGAATTCCTCACGCAATTTTGAGAAAAATGAGTATAAACTTGACTATGTTCTGCACAAGTGCTTAAAGACCCCTTTTTGCATGCATAATGAGACTACGGGTCTCATACATGACAAATTGGACTAATATTTTTCATACATAACATTTTTACATAAAATAACATCACCATCAGATTCCTCTCGAAATCCTGAGAAAAATGAGTATAACCATCCTATACTTTCCTCAAAGAACCCAATAGCATGCAAAACGAGGCAAATTTGAACTTGGAACACCTCTTGCATGCAAATCGAGAAAATCGGAACTTGGCAAGAGCTTCTATACACACATTCTAATGTTGGAACACATTTCTATGTCTAAGACATTGGTTTTTGTGCTCATTAAATAGGCTTCGGTCGGCCAAACCACCGACCAAAATCTTAGGCTAAATTGGTTTAGTATTAAGAATTATTTGTTTGTTAGTTGTAACAACTAGCACATGTGGAACTCACACACTGGTTATTGGTAAAGTTATGCTGAAATAATGTGCCGCTCTTCCCCTGGTGTGCGACAACTAGGATTTAACCGTGATCGCACGTGGCCTCTCTGCACGACGGACTTGCAACCGATCTCCTTCGCCCTCAATGGTTGCGATCGTGTCCCTCTCTACGGGAGCCCCAGGCGGTGGGGTTTTTCCCTCCAGCTCGGGGTCCATGCCAGTCTGAACTTCAAAATATAGGGCCTCTTTCCATGAGGTTGTCCAAAAAAACTCAGATCTCTCTTCATCGTCTCTTATGGTTCATGAATCTCCTCCCCTTGTCATTCCTATGGGTCAAGATGCAGAGGAGGAGGAAGAATACTATAGATCTGTGAGTTTGGTCTGTCGTTTTAATGATTTTTGGACAAAGTTAGTTGATCTCAACAATTGGATCACAACCACCTGGATTCCTATCATGCAACAACAAGCTTTCATTCATCCTTGCGCTAAAGGTTTCTTCATTGTTGAGTTCGACATTGAGGAAGATCGCGATCTGATTCTTAGCACAGGTCTGTGGTTTTGGGGCAATTTAGGTTTGTTCATGAAACCCTGGTCTCCTTCTTTCAATCTAGCTTCTGACACTCTCTCTTCAACTCCCATTTGGGTGAGGCTTCCTAACCTCCCTTTGAATTTCTGGGGTTTACCCTCACTTGAAGCCATTGGTTCGTCTTTGGGAAAGTTCCACTTTGAAAGTCGTGAAACTTCAAGGCACAACACCTCCACTTTTGCATGTATCTGCGTGGAAATGGACTTCAGTAAAGGATTCCCAGCCGAAGTGATTCTTACTGGTGAAAATTGTTCTTGGTCTTAGAAACTAGGCTGTGAGAGAATTTCCTTGCCTTGCAGATCTTGTATTGAATCACATTGTCCTAAAGGGCCCAAGAAGAACCAAAAGCCTCAAAAATCCACTTAGTGGGTGGGATCAAATGATGACCATCAAGTTATCTCAAAGCCCCCTCAATCTAGCAAAAATATGTCTCATTCAGATCTTCCTCCTCTGCCAACTCCATCTCAAAAGTTGATGAAAGAGGTGTCTTCTCCTTGGATTTCTGATGAGGAACCTCGATTAATATCTTCTCCTCAACTATTAGCTAGCTAGGAAGATCTGAATGAAGATGTTGGGGTGTTGGATGAAGAAAAAATAGAAGCTCCATATCAAGAAAATCCAGAAAATTCGCGCATCACAAGTACCTCAACAAATGCAAATGAAAGTTGGACAATGGTAAGAAAGAAGAAGACATCACATGCCACATCTCAACCAATGGTAACACGAAGTCAGGCCCA
>SNQJ01S0230321.1:0-14286 GCA_010110895.2 Picea sitchensis
TTTCAACTACATAAGATGACTACATTGCAACCACTCATGCAAGTAAGGAAGCAATATGGTTACAAAGATTGTGTTCAGGTATTGGGTTGGTACAACAAGCTGTAAGGATAGAGTGTGACAGTTAGAGTGAAATTTTTCTGGCGAAGAACTCGACTTATGATTCAAAGACAAAGCATATTGATATTCAATATCACTTTGTGAGAGACATGATTGAAGAAAAGAAAGCATCGCTGATGAAGGTGGACACTTTGAAGAATGTTGCAGACTCATTAACAAAATATGTGAGCACTGAGAATTTCTCTTGGTGTAGAGGATCCATGGGCATTGCTGCCCTGGATTGTTGACTATGCAACCCTGTAACCCCCTGTGTGGAAAGAAAAAAACAAGTGGGAGAATGTTGGGTATGTGTTATATTCTTTTCACGAGTAGTAGTGTCACATATTTAGGTGGTTTTTCGACACATGGTTTCTTTGCCGATGGTTTCTCAGCCAAGAGTACAATTTCTGTGGGAGGTACAACATGATTCTCCACAATATCCCACAACTCTCCCTCCATAATAAGGAATATCTTGGATTTCCATGGGGACCAATTCCCTGAACCTGCAAGACTATCCTCCACCTTCAAACCTTCCACTACCACGGTTGCCATTTGATGATAAAAATGATATAATTGACCAAGTAAACTAAACAACATTGAACAACACAACAAAGCCTCTAACACAAAAAACTCAAGTGTGAAAATGAAGCTTCCACACAAGTGAAAAAATATGCCAACTGTTTGCTCCAAAAATTAGCCACTCACATGCTCTTAGGCTATGATACCATGAAGAAAATTGAGGTTCCCAAGGCTACTCAACATGCCTGTCATGTGACCTCTTGTTGGGCACTAAGTTCAAGGCACTTTCAATTTGTTTTCCTCATTTTAGGATTGTTTTCTCGTTGTCCAAAACAACCAACAAATATGAACTTTACCCTCTAAAAATTCTTCCTTAAGCTTATGACTGCATAATCTTTTGGTGCCTCTTTGTAAAGGGTTTATGTAGGATAGTTTTGTTGTCCAAATTAGCTCTTCACATACATCAAAACATAGAATACTCCTATAGGATATTTAACAACTATAATGCTGAAAATACTAAGCAAATCATGACAAATGAACACAAGTGTTTTTGGTCAACATGACCCACCTTGGAAAAACCCCCATGGGGAAAACCAGTAAGAAAGATAGATATATATAATGGATATCTAAAATAAAATGCTACAAGTAATTACACAAGGAAACTGATACAATACAAGCTTCTTCTCAATCTTACAATGGAGTCCATCTAACTTGTGCCTACTAGCCTTTGAACAAAGCACCCCTTGGTGTGCCCTCTTCAATTTGCTATGCCTTTCTCTTGCCTTTTCCTTGCCTTTCCCACTTGTATAATGCACCCAAGAGATAAATGTACCCTTCTCTCTTTTCTTGGTGTGTACTACACCTCTAGTTCGCCCCTCCTCACAAATAATGTGCCCCTACACTCCTCTTGTGCACCTTCCTCAAAGTTTTTTCCCTTTGCTTGACCTTATGCACTCTTTATTACGCAAGTGCACCCTCCTCTCAAGAAAATGCCTCCATTATGGCTTGCACCCTTAACTTCTCAATAATGTTCCCTCAAGAATAGACACCCTTCTCCTCCATGAATGCTCTCATGAAGCTAGTGCGCCTTCCTTGAAGCTTTGTGCTCTCCTTCTCCCAAGTGCGCCTCTCTTCTCCAAGCCCTCACTTCCTCTCTTCTCTTCACTCAACTCTCTAAAGTGAACAATGAATCTCATTTTCCCTCCTTTGCCTCCTTTATCCCCATCTCAAGAATAACCTAGAAAACCAAGGTCCCAGATTAGATCTAAGCCTTTCTCCAAAATGAATGGATGAGGTTAGATCTCATCATTCACTTAAGTTTCCATAGCTAACTTTATGTTCATTAATTCACTTTAAGTGACATCAATGTCACTTTATGAATTAAGTGAATAAACTCACTTTAGAATTAAATGAATAAAGTCAAAGTTAAATTATAACATAAAGTACAAACATGAGTGTAATACTTCCCACCTTTGTGTTTAGAGACTCACAAACACAAGGGGACCACTTTCCAAGGTACCCAAATATCAACATGAATTAGGGGAAAAGGAACTCATGCCGATGGTCATCATCATGAAAAAGTGTGTGCGAGGAAAGTTGGTATTCTCGGTGTTTTAGAGTGTTTTTTGTTTTGGGAGCATGCATGAAGGAAGTATAGTGGTCTGCAGGCTCAAAAATTTTGTCCATCAAAGAAGCTCTCGGTAATTTCTCTTGGAACTCTCTTCATTTTCTTGCAGTGTTTGGAACAAGAATTGGCAGAGGCTTGTGGGTTTTGTCAGATTCGTTTGATTCTTTTGATTATTCTTCTATATCTTTAGTTTAATTATGAGGAGCAGTTTTTTCTACTCCTCACAAGCCTTGGAATGCCTTCAAGGAATCCTCCCAAGATAGTTAAAATGCATATTATTAGATCTAAAATGATGGGTATTAAAATGTTCTAAGTGATATTAGCTACAGGTGGCCTTGTGACATTTCAAGCAGGAAAACAAGGAGAATTTGATTTCGACCACATTTATTATGGGTGCTCTCCGCATCAATACTCGATCAAACTAGCCGATTCAAGATGCTCTTAGGCAGGATCATAACACAATCTAAAATATGTTATGTCTTTGAAGATGGGTAACAAGAGGTCCCCAATTCAACTCCCGTGGATGATTATACTTTTGGATATCAATCCCATTGCCCCGTGGTCAATCCTTGACAACATCAAGCATGAATTGACATCGAAAATCAGAAAAAATAATGTGGAGTGTTGAGTGTTGAGATGATGGTGATGTGAATTTTTAAAATGGATAAATAAATGTTCTAAAAAATAAGAGGTTTTGTGGTAATAGGATGAGCAAGTTTTAAGAAAAACCTATCCCTATGTACATTTCTTAAGCATTTAAAAAAAAAGGAAAGAAAAAAAAAAGAGGAGATTTTTTTAAAATGAAAATGAAAATAAAAATTCATTAAACACATATGAAATAACAATAAAATAAAAACTTAAAAAATTGAAGTTCGGCCCCTACATACCCCTACTCCCTCCCACCCCCTATTTACCATTCCCTCTTGCCCCAACTTCCGCTCACCCCTCCTTCCCCCAACCTGCTTGTCGCTCCTTTAAGTGGTAGGTTGGGCGGGAGCCCCCTCCCCTCACTCCATATGCCACACACACTCTAAACAAACAAACAAACATATTGAATATTTTTTTTCCAAGGAAAAAAATCTGCAACTCTATTTATAATAAACAAAATTACATTGTCATATGCCTCGAGGTATTCAAAAAAGTGTTATGTAACCTAATTGAACATAATAGATTTGCATACTTTCCTTACCTATCACAAAGATAAATAAAAAAGGATATTGTTCCTTGTCTTGAAAGAACATATATTACATCATTCAATAGCCAAGATCTGAGAGTTGTGCACCGCAAAACCGTGAGTTGTAAACAAAATGTGATTGTTCATGGATTTAAAAGACAAAAATACATCTTTGAAAAGATCATAATTAGGAATATGTTTTGATTTGGATTGCATCATTATATTATTTGTCATATATCTTGATGCTTTTGAAGTGGACAAAATTGGAGGAATCAACTTGCAGGGTCATTTTAGTGGTAGGTCCCAGTTTGGAAAATCAAGGTTCTAGTGTTTGAAACTTGTGTGCACCCCCTAGATGTTGTTCTACACTCCAAGTCCTTTCAACGGTGCAGACCATGCATCAATCAGAGTTCGTATGCAAAAGTTATGCCTTTCACAAGTTGACCTATCATGTTGACCACCATGGTATGAGAAAAAGCCGCGTCAGGCCCCATTACTCATGCATATAGGGATAGCCACATGATGAATTTCAAGAAGATTCTAGAAGTTCCAAAACCCTATCACAATTGAGGGTTTAGGAACTCAAAAACCTACCCCTAGATAGCTATCACACTAAGTTAAATTCTGGACCACTAGGAGGAAAGGGGTTCCATTGTATGTTATTGTATTTCGTTCCATAGCAGAGTATAACAACTAGGAGTGGGTAATTAAAGAGCATAACAAAGGGGGTTAAATTTTTGAAGTAGCCTAACATGTCACAAGTCTCAAGTAACTCCATAGTGAGTACCTTCTCCTTTGTACTTGTATTATTTCCATACCAGAGAAAAGAGAGTAGAGAAACCTAACTTTCTAGATGGATTTTCTCCCGCAAGGGTTTCCCAAAGCAAATATTTGTGTCATTTTGTGGATGGTGTGTGATTGAATTTTACCATTCTCTACTTTGTATAAGCAGAAAATCAATTACTAAATATTTTGGAAATCTAAAGGAATTTAACCTTCATATATAGATTTCAGTTTTATTTATTAGATCTGTTGCGATGAACTGTTCCAATGGAATATCCACGACAGTTTACGTATCATGTTTATAGCCAAGGTACATGAGAGAAATAATTTTTCTGCACATCCTGAAAGATAGAGATGGTCCAAGTACCCTGCTCTTGCCCCAATGCCTCTTTTGAAAGACAATCAACAAACTTGTTCCTATCCCTATATAAATGAAACAAATAAATGTGTGATAAGGTTGTCATTTGTTGTTGGATATCACCAAAGAGTAGTTGTAAAGTGAAATTTTTTAGTGATGCTTCCTTTTGTAACCATTGAATAACTAGTAAAGAATCCCAAAAAAATTGTAATTGTGTAACAATATATTCTTGAGCCAACTATATGGCTAATTTGAGAGTCGTCAAATCACAATAATCATTAATTTCCTACCCAATCCCAACTTTGAAGGCTATACTGTGATTTGAGGAGATATACATGATCCCTCCCGAACCTATTTTTGGGGGATTCCCTTGAGAGGCACAATCAAAGTATGCTCAGAGATTGTCCTTATTTATGACTTCTTCTTTGTCCCCTTTCTTTTTTGTTTTTCCTCTACTCATGGATATGCATTTAGAATATTTAGAGGTTGGATTGCACATTTGAGGGGAAGTGTCTCATTTCCTTCAAATAGTTTCAGGTTTCAGACAAACCATATTCCCCAAGCTATATTTTGTGGAAGAGATTTGATCTTATTTGTATCCTTATTTATAAACCAAGTCTTGAAGGCTTATTTAGTACTTTTATCTTCCCATGCATTCCTTAACCTTTTCATCCAACCAAATTCTTTCCAAACCTCTTTAGAAAAAGGACAATTCATAAGTAATTGATCAATTGTTTGCTCTTCTTGTTGACATAAAATACACCATCCTGGGCCTATAGAATTCATTTTTCAGTAGAACCTCCCATGTTGGAGCCTTATTACCTAAGGCTAGCCACATAAAAAAAGTATTTTTGGAGGGGCACTATTACCAATTGAACTAGCACCATTGGAAAAGTCCGAACACAGGTGCTAACTAAGGCAACAAAATTGGAAGTGCATAATTGTCACCTTAGTACACTTTTCCCTTCATTTTAGGCTAGCTTGTAGAAGCCAAGATGGGTATCCATATTTGTGAAAAATAAATTTATTTAAGTGAATTATGACCATGGAAGTTTATGATTTACTTTAATGAATCCCAAAATATGTGTAACAAGATCATGCACAACGATGCCAATGAGTGATTAAATGCTTCAAAGATAAACAACTAGGAACAATAACATAAACCACAAGTATCTCCACTTGAAAGAGAGAATTAGGAGCTAGTAGATGTGTGTTCCAGATATGGTCTACAAGATAAGCAATGTAAATAACTTTAGATTTTCAATTATATGACTATCACTCGACCAATGAAACTTCAAAGAGGTTAAAACCACTTTTAAGCTACTTTAGGGCACAAAGAGTGACACCAATTAGCATAAATCAAAGGTGAAATGTGTGCTTTGATTACCAAATGATTAAATTCCAAGAAGGGACAAAATTGAGGCTATACATTACTTCTAAATATGTTGCATGATTAAATAACACATAAATTTTAGATTTAGAGTATAGAAAAAACCATCCAATATAGAGATAATGCACTCGAGAGAAAGATGTCTTGGATGATTTCACTTGGGAAAAATATATCCTATGCAACAACAACCCAACAAGTGTTAGAGACAAGTTCTAAATATGTGTAATCATTAACTAAGCAAGAACTTGAAAATAAGTGATGAACCCCCTAGGGTTTCCATGTTAGCACTTGGAATCCACCAAAATAATCTCCAAATAAAAGATGAACAATTATAAGCACTTTAGAGATTAAATTCACCAGCGAATATATAAGATAAACTTTTATAATTAATCTAGAGATGAAATAGAGGATAGGTGTGAGTAAGAATACACCTTTAAACTCCAAACCCTAGCTCGAGGTTTTCACCAAATCTAATTTTTCTTGATGCAATTTAATTTCCAGATTTGAGAAACACATTAAATCAGCCCACAAAATGTCAGATAACACCTTGAAGCACTTTTATACAAGGTCATTTTTCCTTATTAGGGTTAGAAATCAACAATCAAGCACAAATCCTTGAATAAGCTAGACTATGAAATGAAATGAACCATTAACTTTGCATTAAACTATGAATGAAATCTAAATAAAGATTTTTTTGAATTTTAACTGTTATATTTCTTTCTAAACAAGCAAAAATGAAAAAAAATGGATTTTTAGAGTTTTTGGTTGGTTGTTGGGAGAAAATAAGTTCCTTTATC
This sequence comes from Picea sitchensis, assembly GCA_010110895.2. Lineage (NCBI taxonomy): Eukaryota > Viridiplantae > Streptophyta > Pinopsida > Pinales > Pinaceae > Picea > Picea sitchensis. The sequence goes on from SNQJ01S0230321.1 coordinate 6,745, forward strand.
CAATTAGGGATTATGTGGTCAAGAAGTATGCCCCTATAAAATTTGGTCACTTCTATCCTAAATATTAGGGTAAGAGATTAGAACCCCAGGGGCAGAGTAATCCTCACCCAATCAAGATAATGCATGAGGACCAAGGCCCTACAAGTAGGGATTCCATAAGGGAAAAACCTTCACCAACAACATCATAAGAAGGGGTTCCATAAGGGAAAAACCTTCACCAAAAACATCAATTATGGATTGAATAAAATACTCGAAACCCTTGCCAATGAACCAAAGGAAAGACAAGACAAGAGATGAGGGCTTACCAAACCAATGAAGGAAGATGGAAGAGATAGAAATCCTATATATCTTCATTCCAAATGGTTAAATCACCCTTCAAATGGATTGATCTTTCTAGGTAGTATAAGTCTTGAACTATCATAACACATCTTTGATGCATTGAGAAAATAACCAAGAAAGAGAAAGATCCAAGAATTGTCACCAAAACCTGCAATATGTAGATATTCAACAAATTGGAATGAGAGGAATGCCTTTATTTATAGATGATGTTTCTACATCCTTATCATTCTTTATTATTTCTTATATCCTAAAATCTATCCCAAGAGAATTACAAAGGTGACTTACCATCCACAAAATGAAGAAGTCTAAGTCAAAGTACAAGTAAAAACATGCAACGTGTACATAAAAACTCAAGAGAAGGGGTCATCCAGAAAGATGAAGTTAAATTGGAGAGGAATCTCAACGTTCCCCTGAAAAAGTGCAGTAGCCTCAAATCATGGTGTATATGCCTTCCAAGCAAGGAAAGTGCCAACGTCTCACCTCCAAACATGGAACAACCTTAGGGAATGAATGAATAATACCCCAAGAAGTGGATGGATTCTCAAATTATGCTCATAGATCCCCAAAATATGTTTCCAAGGTGTGACCATGTCCTCGTATCAAGCAAATACACCAACATAAAGGGTGGGGGAGGACCCTCCAAGTCAAAATATGTCATAAAGCCCCCACATGTGAGGTCGACCCTCATGGTAAGTAATAAATGGCATTTGTGAGGGTGATCTAGAATATCTAATATGGCATGTCAAGAGGATGTCCATGCATGCATAAATAGCCCCAAAGTGCTTCAAATGATGTGATAGGTACCTCGGGATATGTGTACTACCCCAAGATTTGTGACACTACCTTGAGAAATGTAAGACTGAGTGAGCATCTGCAAAATCATCTCCAAGAGTAGATGACTAAAGTGTGACAAATACATAATATGGGGGGTCCAAGCTTAGGCATAAGACAAGTGCACTTTAAATAGGTATGATAACATTTACGACATGAGAAACACTTTTACATTGCATATAAAGAAGTGAGAGAGACTATAAGCTCCCCTAGTTCATGTGTCCTGGCATATCCATCACAAGATGCTTGCATGCCTACCTAGATCATAAATGACCGACATGATGGTGAGTTACTTCCACTAAGGGGAAATCAACCAGAGCCATAAGAGCAATGCATATCTTGAAATTGGGACTAAAATGTTGGGCCATGATCAACCACAAGTGGTCTAGAGATACCACCTAGGCTCCTCATTGATACATAAATCATCTAAGCATGTACCAATACAATACATGAGTACATATATAACCACATTTTTGGCTCATCATGATATAATGATACACATAATATACTCATATTATGGACCACATCCTATGATAAAATATAGGGTGCACTTAAGTGAATTTGAGGTGTAACAACTCACTCCAACTTCGGGACATGTGCTCATATTGAGAGTGCATGAGAACTCCATAATCTCCAAAACCTATATACCTAAAACATTCTCTACCAATGGATGTCAAATGCAAGGTAAAGTGAAGACATGAGTTCCTTGCCCCTTCCCTTAGATAAAAATAAATCCATGCATAAATTAAATACATCCAAGCACACGTTAGTTGCACCACTTCTTAGGAAAAATACATACACATGAACAACATTTTACTTTTTATTTCAAACAACAAAGAAAATGTAGAAAACAATAAAATGAAACACACAAGTAAATCTAATGCTCATACTAAAGAGATTATTCATTCTAACCTACTTTAAGACAATAAAGATAACATGCTAAGTAAAACCATAAATCCAACGTAACAATTTGATGAGTTCATCCTTACCATGGAATTTACCTTTGTGCTTGGTTACAAACCGAAACAATGAAACATCAAGCATCAAGTAGACACATGTAAGAATTTCCTTTACCTTTCCTTGGCCAAAATCTAAAGTAGGATGATGATCATGTAAGAGAAGAACAAAGGAATGCCAAGGTTGACATGTATTGCTACAAGCTTCATCAATCTAAGGGTGGATGGGGTTGATGTAATCATCTTCCATGATACGAGCATTAGGAAATCCATCATTGTTGTTCATCAAACCATCAAGTAAGAGGTTCTTTAGAGGTGGCTCCAATAGAAACTATTAAGAAGACTACTGCTCTTAATCACATATGTAAATGAAGCATAATATAACTAATTTGATTTGACAAAATATGTAAACCCATGGATTGTGACTAGTTTCCCCTGTATGTGAGGCTGGAAATTCCCACAATAATTCCAAGATTGAACATGTTGTTGTCTACCAATTATTGTAGCTTCAAAATCATTATTACCGAATGGAATTGTATGTACATGAGTCATGGAAATTCATGTTTGAAAACCCCCTTTGTGCACTTGTAAATCATCCTTATTGGTCAAATGTTAATATTGCTCGTGCATCGAAGTAAGTTTCACATTCCCCGACTGTGCTTGGGTATCCAAAAGACCTGAAATCTGCAATCATATCTGTAGAACCATCATCCTCTATGTCATAAATGGGATCCCCATCAAAACACAAATTTATATCCCATTTATGTCTTTCAATATGGAAAAGAGCATCAATATTTCAATCTCTTTGTTGCCATGGTCTTCATCAAATAAAGGTTTCTCCATTAGATTTTCATTTTCCAAGTTACAAATACAATCTTGGAAAGGAATGTAACATATCAAACCCTTGATTTTGATCCGTAAATTGCCGTGCATATTCCACTAGAACAGTTCGTCACAAAAGATCTATTAAATAAAATCGAAATATACCTAAGAAAGTTAAATTCCTTTAGATTTCCAGAATATTTAGTTACTAATTTTATGCTTATGCATGAAATAGATAAAATGTGGAAAATAGAGAACAATAAAATACAATCACACACCATCCACAAAATGACACAAGGATTTTCTTTGGGAAACCCTTATGAGAGAAAACCTAGCTAGAAGGTGAGGTTTCTCTACTATCTTTTCTTTGGTATGGAAATAATGCAAGTACAAAGGAGAAAGCACTCACTATGGAGTTACTTGAGACTTGTGGCCTATTAAACTACTACAAAACATTAACCCCTTCTGTTATGCTCTCTAATTACCCACTCTCGGTTGTTCTTCTCTATTATGGAATAAAATACAATAACATAGAATAGAACCCCTTCTCCTCCTAGTGGCCTTGTATTTAACATAGACTCATAACCATCTAGGGGTAGGTTTTTGACTTCCTCAACCCTCAATTGTGACAGGTTTTGGACCTTCTAGAATCTTTATAAAATTCCTCACGTGTCTAGCCCCATATGCATGAGTAATGGGGGTTGATGTGGCATCCTCTCGTACCATGGTGGTAAACACAATAGATCAACTTGCAGGAGGCATAACTTTTGCATATGAACTCTGATTGATACACGGTGTGCACCATTGGAAAGGTCTTGAAGTGTATAACATTGCGAAGGGGGTGGGTATAATTTTGGACACCATAACCCACAAAAAGGCCATTTAATGCCTCATAATGGATCCAGAAGGTTCCATACCCCAATTTTCCAAACTGGGACCTGCCACTAAAATGACCCTGCAAGCCAATTCCTCCAATTTTTTCCACTCTAAAAGCATCGAGATAGATGATAAATAATATAATGATCCAATCCAGATCAACTTTCATGTGAGTCAATTGCTTGGATGCTCTTCCCATCAGGGTCTTTACTAAAGTTCTCTTCATATATTTAACCTTCAAATGAATCATGGGTCTCTCTTGATTTTAAATGGAACCATGCAAAGATTATTTATGAATGTTTTCTTCTCGAGGAGATGTAACAAATATTCAATGGCCTAATCATCTTTAAGAGAAGAACAAGGTGCTTATTGAAGCATTTATTTAACACGATCATCTTTGCTTATCACATCATACATTTCCTTGACATTTTCAACATGTGTCATCCATTCCTCATCCTTTTCTAACTCTAAAATATTATGCAATAAAGGCTCATGGGAGGGAAGAGAGGGATGGGCCTCTTCATGTAAATAATCTCTAAGATTTGGCATAGAAGGATAATTTGCTTCAATATAATCATGCAAGAAAAAATATGCATCCTTTTCTATCCATATTGGATCATCATATAATTTGTCATCTGTCTTGGTACTTTCTAGGTGGAAAAAATTTGAGGAATCAACTTGCAAGGCTATTTTAGTGGTAATTCCTAGTTTTGAAAAATGGGGTCAAGAACCTTCCAGAGCCATTTTGAGTCATTTTTTAGGATTACGATGTCTGTAACTTGGATGCACACCCTCGATGACGATATACACACCAAGACCTTTCCAACATTGCAAAAATCACCTAAATCAGAGCTTGTTAGGAAAGTTATGCCTCCTACAAGTTGACCTACCTTGTTGACCACCATGGTATGAGTGGATACCATGTCATCCCCCATTATTCACACATGTGGGGCTAGCCACGTGTGGATTTTCAAGAAGATTCTAGAGGGTCCAAACCTTATCACTTATTGAAGGTTGAGGAAGTCAAAACCTTGACCCTAACGAAATTTGGGCTATGTTAAATACTAGGCCGCTAGGATGAGAAGGGATTCCATTCTTTAGCACTACACTTGTTCCATAGTTGAGCATAACAACTAGGAGTGGTATTTTGAGAGCATTAAAAATGAGGAAAATATTATGTAGCAACCATACAGGCCAAAGTGTTAAATGCAACTCCATAGTGAGTGCCTCTTTCTTTGTATTTGCATTTCCATAACTGAAGAAAAGAGAGCAGAGCATAGACCTCAACTTCTAGCTGGGTTTTCTCTTATATTGGGTTTCCCAAGATATGTATTGTGTTCATTTGTGTGTGGATGGTGAGTTCTTTAGCTCATATATTTCATTTTCATAATTAAGTTGTTTCATAAATTCAAGAAAGGATGGTAATTAATTAAAGTGGGATCTAACGAAAATTAGTTTGCATAGTCTAAGATTTCAAAATATTATAAGATCTATTGTGATGAACAGTTCTAATGGAATATCCACAACAATTTACATATCATATTGGTATCAAAGAAATATTCTTTGGGATATTTGTGGAAAGTTGTAGGATATAGGAATTGGCTGAAGAATAAAGTTGTAGAACCCTAGCCATGGTGGATGAGTCTATTAACAACAACCCTTGAGATCCAATAGAATATAATTTTTAAAGGTTTAAAGATAAATCCATTGATATCTCTTGCAATATGACCCTCCTCATGGTGACTCTAGAAAACAAGCTTGAAATATTCATAGAGGTTGGAGGTTCTAACTCAGAGATCAGATCAAAGGGGAAACTGGGAGACAATGAAGGCACAAAAAATGAGTCAAGGAAAGAGCCCGAGAAAGAGTAGCCAAGTACCAGTGCCATTACCCCTTCATAGTATTTATTTAAAATAGAATCAAATGTGGATATCAAGCCATACCAAGGTGAGATCGATGCAACGAAGTTGAATCACTAGTTGCAATAGTTAGAGGTATATTTCTATGTCCACCATATAGAAGAAGAGTAAAATATTTCATTTGCCAGAATGAAATTAGAGGGTCGTGCATTAGCCTTTAGGGAAATTTACATGCAAAAACTTAGGTTGGAGGGTGTTTCGTCAATGACTAAGTGGTAGGATTTCAAAACCCTCATTAAGTCCCATTTCTACCCCATTGGGTATGTAGAGGACCAATGGATTCATTGGCATTACTTTAGGAAAAGGTAGGGGCAAAGTGTGCAAGAGTACACCATCAAATTAAGGAAGATGGATATCATGTTGGGTATCTCTCCCAAGAACCATATGTACTCCTCAAATATTCGGGGGGTATACAATGTCTTTTGCAAAATAAAGTGATGCTCTTCAAGCCCATGACAATTGATGAGGCCTACGTGCAAGAACAATATTTGGAAAATATAGGCCGCAAAAAAGGATGGCCAAGTGGTCCTAAACATACAAAGCAACAAGATGTTTCCAAGGAGGGGAAGAAGAAGTGGGAAAGGAAAGACAAGAAAAATAAAACCATTGAACATCGATGCAAGGATCCAAGTAAACACTATAACCCTTGCAATATCAGTGGTCACATTGAAGAAAAGTGACGAAAACTACATCCAAATATGGACCCTATGAAATCTAAACAGGATACCAAGAAGAAGAACTTTCTAGCCATAGATTCAAGCAATCAAGTAGAGAAAAACTCAAATTTGCATGAGAATATTGTCTGCACTTCATTGAAGAAGGAGGTGAATATGAGTAGCCTTCATCACAAGGAATAGAAGGAGATGACCAAACTATTCCATATCAAGATCCAAGTCAAGATCCAGGTCAAGAAGGCCAAGGTAGATTCTCTATTCGATTCTAGTTCACAGAACAATATCATAGTAGTTGATATAGTCAACAAGCTTGGGTTGGAGGTTCATGATCATCCAAGCAAATACCCATTAGGGTGGGTGAACAAGGATGCAGAAACAAAGGTCAAAAAACATTGTAATATCAAATTTGTTGTAACTGTATATTTTATTAATGAAGTGGAGTTAGATGCAATACCCCTTTATGTGTATTGTTTAGTGTTTGGAAGTCCCTACATGTATATGAGGGATGTGATCTTCATGCAAAGAGAAAACTAGTACCGCTTGATCAATGATGGGAATTCCTACATCATCAACGCACACAAAGGTAAAACGAAGATCTCACCAGTAAGTGCCACCTACCAAGCCAGAAAGGTGATTAGTTCCAGTAAGAAATATGTGTTTCTTTTCTTAAGAGAGAATTAGTCGAGTGATGAATCAATAAGGGTAAAGGCATCCCTGGAGGGATGTAATAAGGAGTAAAAACAATAGTTAGAGGAGTTTCTAAAGCATACATAAGAGTGTTCTAGGAGCCTAAATGGATACCACCTAAGAGCGAAGTGAAGCACAAGATTTAGTTGTTTCCTGACTCCCCATTTGTTGAAGGAAAATCTCTCTGCATACATGTAGATCTCCTCTTGAGAGCTAGAATCTTAAATCTTAAGATAGAAGATGCTTATCATGGTCACTGACTTCCTTTTATATCTAGATAAACTAATGTATGAGGAGGAAGGAGAAAAGAAGTACCTTTTTACCGGAGTTTGTCCCTGCATAGTCTGATTTGAGCTCCAATCTTGAACTCTTCGATAAGCCTTGTAGACAAACACATATACAACCAACTTCCTACTCTATTGAGATTAGTTTGAAACA
>SNQJ01S0230322.1:0-14287 GCA_010110895.2 Picea sitchensis
GTAGGACTTCGGGACTTCGAGAGTTTGGAACTTCGGGCGTTTGGAGTGCTAAGACGCAAGCTCCAAAAGGGCCGAACGTCAGAGCCACGTGGTAGGACTTCAGGGTTCAGGATTTTGGAGGATTTGCAAATAGAGAAAAGTGGTTGAAGCGCCAAAGTGCGGAAGCACTGAAGTTTCCTTGGTTGTAATGTCAATCTCTGATAGGATGGGCCCGCGTGCGTCATGGTGATGTGGCATGTATGGATAGCTCCATGTGTTATCATGGGATTGGACACGAATTAGGTGTGGGACCCCACCTCTCTAGTCAAGTCCAAGCGATGTGTTAAGTGCAGGTAAATATTAATCGTTAGATTCAAAGGTGGACAAAACTCCACCATAGATTTTGGAGTAAAGAGAGGCTCTGGGACTTCGGGTCTCCAGGAAGCTTTAGTGTTGTACAACAGAGTGTGGAAAGGCCAAAGTCCAGAGGACTAGGTTCCAGCGCCGGTCACATGTTAAGAAAAAAGGGAAAAACAAGAAGCATCGAGGTTGGGGAAGTGATTAAACCCGCGATGAATCGATAGAGACTTTCCCCTGTAAACCTTTTTTCCACGACCATGTCATTTCCAAAGGATGACGATTGGGGCCACGACAGTGCCATGTTGAATGGTACGAGGAAAACGAAGCCACGTGACGAAGGCGGTGGCCATTGGCCAATGACACCCTGAAAACTTCGGAAGGCCATAACTCTCGAACCAAAACTCAGTTTTGAACGAGTTTATAGTCATTGGAAAGCTCTCGGAGAACAAAAGGCAATGGTGCTCTTATTCGAGCGATTCAAGAAGTTGCGGAACCGAGGAAAAATTTATACCCCATGCCTTAAAAAGGTACTTAGGGGTTGAGTGTGTTATACCATCATCCCTTTATTTCTAAAGAATATCATTAAAAAAAATAATTCTAGGGTTTCCCCCCTTTAGCTGAAAAAGAAGCAGCCTAAAGTGAGAGTAAGAGTTGTTGTGGTGACAATGGACAACCTTCCTAAGTGCCCCTAGGGTTGCGCTTCTTGCATAAGGCTATCTTAACTAGGGATTTCGTGAGAATCATGATCATTGGACTTTCAATTGCACATTACATTCCAATGACCCAATGTTGAGTTTTGGCCACAACAACATGCTTAGTTATTAGTATAAGCAGAATTATTTACCTTAGATTAGATTTGAATAGTCAATCCTATTTACTTTGAATTTTATAACTGAAATTCCAAAAATTCAAAGAACATTAGTCTCCATTTTTTTTTAGAGTTCTGAAAATTTTATATATTTTTTATTATTAAGATGTAATTTTTTATACTAAATTTTCTAATTTTGTTAATGAAATTCCAAAATTTCACAAAATAGTTATTCTCACGTTTTTATTATTAAAATGTGTAATCTAATTTTTCTTATAACAATTTTTTCCATATAATTCTTTTTAACCTACCATATCCTTTTTTTTCCATATGATTATTTTTTAACTACACTATCCATATTCAAATTGGAACCTGGTAACTAAAAGACTTTGTATACAGAGACAAAATAATGATAGTTTCCACATTTTAAATTCACTACCCGTTTCATTGCATTCTACTTGATGGCTACAGTACAGTGAACCCCTTTCATTGCATTATACTTGATGGCTACAGCACAGTGTTTTGGTGTAAATATTTGAATGAACATCTGCCTTCACTTTTCAAGCACACAAAGTTGGAGAGACTGTTTTACGTTGAGGGGAGGGTTATTTTTTTTTCTTGATATGGATTGTCGTGATGGTGGGCACTCCTTCCGACGAAGTGGGAGACTGCCCACCTTTGGATTTGCATTTAGCGCAGCTCGGTCTCTGTATTCGCAATTGTATGTCATGTGAATTAATGAATTAAATTTGAAATAGGTTGCCTTCAATCCGATTAGTAGAAGAAGCCCATAGAAACTGCGGTTGCAGCACTTTCGTGTTTTTATTTCAGTTGCCATGTGAAAATCGGAGGTTGGGCGGCCTGTTGAATCCATCCATGGCGAACTTTGGGGTTCTCCGTGGGCGCGGAAGAGCTTCAGGGAAAAGCCCCCCCTCCTGTGACAGTCTCTTTGCATGCATTCCCCGTCGCAGGCGCTCCTGTTTACAAAAACGCAGACGTTTATGGGGAAAGGTAGTCTTCTTGGACGCACATGGTGGATCTGTAAATTTAGATGCCAATTCGTCGATCAAGCAGAGGCCTTCTAGAAACCCTGAAAGTCAAAATGTGGAAAACCGTGTAATTGTAAAGTTGAGAAACCCCAAAGGCAAATTAGATGTTGGAGGTGGGGAGAGCAGTGTCGAGTTAAGTTGGAGCTCAATGGACCGGCGGATTGAAGAAATGAAATACAAGACCTTGGAAACTAATTTCATGGTGAAAGAGGGCTTCGCGGACCCTAGAGCTAACAAGCGCGACAGTGTTCAAAGAAGATCCGTTTATAAGGGCCTTGCTGTCCCGAGAAATAAAAGGATGAAGAGGTATCGTCGTTTCCTGAGAAAAAATGACAGCTATTTGCCCTCCAAAATTAGCAATACAGATAAAGATGCCATTATTTTGCCGTTAAATGAAGTAGATTTTGCTCTTAATTGTAGAACCACGATCGTTGATTGCAAGGATGGAGACTCTACAACAAGTCAACTGCAATCTTCAAGTGTAAGTGGGCCTGAGAAGATTCATCCTCAACACATGCCAACGGGTCTGTTAATCGATGTTGACGATGAACGGGAAGAAACTTGTAAACGCTGGTCTTCTAGGAATCGGGGACGGAAGAAACCAGTGCGATTAGTGCGTAGAAATCAAGTTTCTAATCTAGACAAGCACCTTGATACCAACATCATCGACAAATATATGGAGTAAATTCTTCCTTATATCAGTTTTCTATCATTTTCTTTTTCTTTTTCTTTTTCTTGTTAATTTGGTTGGGCCTGAGCCTCTGAAAGTGCAATCTTGTAAGCCCTTTACATAAAGCTACACGCCCATATCCTGTAATGTCGATAGGATCTCAAAAAAAAGTCTCTACTTGTCTGCTATTACTAGAGCACCAACTCATTTTTTCTGTATAGAGTTTGTTTCTTAAACTATATTTGGTTCTGTCAAGTTTGTTGAAGTAACTTGCGGGGCACTTTAAGCAACATTAGAGAAGGGAAGAATTTAGTCCTTCTTAACGGAATTTATACTAAATAGAATTCCTAACAGGTGGTCGTACACCCAAAAAGCAGGACTTTGCCTATCCAAATAACTACGAGCCCAAAGCAGCCCAAACTAAGAGAAGTGACTCATGTGTTCTTATTCTTTGCATCCTCTTGCATTCACACTTGCTTTACTTTCAAGTTTTCCATTTTATTAAGAGATGTCAATTTGTAACCTGATTTTGAAGGCAAACAAACTACCCGCTGAAAAAGATGCATTTTACTGAAACATACAGAACACTGGCCGATCTTTGTTATCCTTAAAACAAGAATCATCTTTGTCTCAGGTGGATACAAAAATTTATGCTAGTTCTCAATGTTCAATAATTTTTGCAGAACATATTTGCCAAATTTTACTGATAATCAAAGTTGATTTGTCAAAATTAAACTTTGGCAAATTTTACTAATAATCGAATTATATTAGTCAAAATTGAAAAATTCTTTTTTGGATGAATTTATTCTTCACCTTTTTCACATAAAAAAAAAAAGTCATATGGCAAATATTAGCGAGTAAATTTATCTGTGCTCCTTGTACCATGTGCAGGCAATTATGGAAGAATCTTCCCAAGGCGAAACAAGAGTCTTGTACTTTCTTGGATTGTTTGTGGTTTTCAATGTATCTTGAAGAGGCATTATCCTTTAACATATTGAAATGGACGAAAGCAAAAAGTATTTTTGCAAGGCAATACGTTTTCATTCCAATAGTTCACTGGTACCATAAATGTATTTCCTTCTTTCTAATCTTTGTTTGTCTTTGGAGAGAATGCTTCCTTCTCTTATCTTTTCTATAATTGTGATCTTTAGATGGAATTCTAATGGCTCGTGACCTTGCAGTCAGAAAATAAAGTTGTGTTTGTGTAATGAAAGTCTGAATAGATTCACATTCATGTGTAGGAGCCATTGGAATTTATTGATTCTCTGTCATTTTGGAGAGGATTTTGGTACCCAAGTAAGGACACCATGCATGTTGCTTTTGGATTCATTGAAGGAAACAAACCCAAATCGGCTTGAACCCCTGATAAGAAAGTGAGCATGAACTCTTGGCACATTACTTTCTTCTTTACTGCCAAATTGTTGGCAGTTGTTCTGTTATTTTTCCTTCAAAATTTGTCCTTTGGTTTTTGGTGTTTATGAAAACGATTCAGTCCTACCAATTTCAAAAGAAAACCAAGGGTTTTGTTATTTGCTTGTTCACCATCTGTAGTGTACATGTAGGATTTAACTTCCCTATAAGCCAGTTCACGAGGATGTTTTGACATAACTTCTATAGGTTCCTCATAGAAATTCATAAAGAAGAAGGCAGGCAGGACGGGGACAAAATAATTGCAAAGATCCCTCTTTTGGTTCCCGAAGTAATAAATTCTTACTCATTGTATCTTTAGAAATTGTATCTCTGTGTTTGTTTTTGGCGTTGGAACAGGAAAAACTAGATTTCCATTTTATGTTCTGTCACAGAAATGACTCAACCGAACATTTAATGTGACATTCATTGCAGGTGCCTCAGCAGACAAATGGTGATGACTGTGGCGTTTTCCTGCTCCATTTCATTGATCTTTTTTTGCAGTCGGCTCCAGAGAATTTCAGCATATCTGGTGGTTGTTATCCTTATTTTGTAAGTATCGATATGTCTCCTATTTGTTTTCTTCAATGGAATCTGTTGTTTGGATATAGCATTTAGGTGTAACCAGGATGATTGTTGTTTTCCAGCTCACCAAAGATTGGTTCAAGTGTGACGAAATTGAAAAGCGTCGAAAAGACATCTACAATATGTGTTTGTAAGTTATGAGTTATTCAAAACACAGAACAGCTGAGAAACACATGATAACTGATTTGATTATATTAATAATTAAACTTGTTTTCAATAGAATATCTACCTAGGTCTCAAGCACTCATGTTACTTTATCTACTACGCAGGGAGGAACAACATTCTGTAAGCCAGATGACAAACAGGAGAATTTCAACTAGAAGTAAAAAGCTTCATCGTTTTGTTCATACGGATTACATGTCAAACTGGATTGATCTTTCAAGTGCTGCTTGAGAGACTCTCTGCAACACCTGTACAAATTGTATCATATACTTGTGTAGCTCTACACGTGCCTTTTTTGATTCTCTATGAAAGATGAGGAGAAATCACTGAGGATGGTCATATTTGTCTTTGCTGTTGGTTTTTGAAACATTAAGAGAGATTGTCATTTCTTAAGCTGGATTGAAAATGAGAAAACTCTTAAAAGTAGTAGTGTTGCCCTGATATGCAATTACTTCAGGCAACTTTGGCTTTGTTTGAATGTGCAAGATGGGACAGAATTTTGTGAGTCTAGGGACTTGTGATATCTTCACAGCCAGGTGGTCAGAGTGCTTCAGTACAAATTTAATATTAGATGAAGATGGAAGCTTTTAAAAATATACTCATCAAGTCTTAGTAATTGAGCTTCGCTTGGGTTAAAACACTTGAGGTATTTCAACCTGTTTTATTATTACCTAGTCATTAAATATCACTTGCACCTAGTTTTGTGGCCTATCAAAGATGGTGTGCAACTAATGATTTGAAAATTCTGGTTGGTATGGACAGTTTGGTGCTCGTCTTTTTCAACGACTGACCTCTTTCTACAAGGGTTAAGCAACTAACTTATATTGGATGACATGATGTTCTCTTAGATTCAAGACCATGATTCTTGAATTAAAGTAATACATTCCAATGAAGCCAAACATCAGACAATAGGAAAATGGCAGAAGTATATATTAAATGTGGAGAGAGACTGTTTATACTGACATACTTTTGCAAAACATGAGCAATGCCATATATTCGGATTTGTGTAACACTGATTATGAGCAACCCCTCATATGCATCTATCTTCTTCAAAAAAAATTTGCAAGAATAGCATAGAGCTTTTTCTTTTGCAAGGAAGAAAAACCTCAAAAAGGATTTGGGTACAAATCATCAATCATTGCCTTTAATGGATGTTTTGGGTGAAGATTGCAATGCCAAATTTATCTTGTGTTTTAGGATTTTGTCAATACTCTAAACAAAGTGACGCTTTGAATGTATGAAGCCTTGATAATAACAACTTAGTTGTCAATTCTGTATTCAAAACTAAAATTCTACTATTGAAACTAGCTTTCAAAATTTGTAAACATTTCAAGAATATCATAAAGTTGAGTATTTGGAACTTTGATATAAGAAAATAGTAACTTGGGATTAAAATTAAAACTAGATTATTTGAAATGTTTGAAATAAGTGCAGTTGGCAACAACTATTCTTACCTTGATTTCGACTAAGTTATTTGAGGCATTTTGTAGTCCCATTCAGTTTGGAAAATTGCTATATTGCATTTTTATTATGTAGTAAAAACAATGATTGTATAACAATTTCATTCTTGGATGAAATATTTTTCAATTTATAGCGTGGAATTACTTTGGAATAGTACGACATATCTAGTTGATTTTCCACGCACTAGTTTTTGGAAAAGACATAATAGTATAGTTCTTAAATAACAACTCTTGCAAGATTGGTTGGAGGATGGAACTCAAGATGTGTCTTTAACAATTTAAACTTCTTTGTTATTGGATGTATTTTTTGTTGGATTTTAAAATGTCGTAGTTTAAACGTTCTACGAAATGATTCTTTTCTGGTGATATTTTTCAAGGATATTTGTCTGAAATCTGGCGAGAAATTGTTAGATCCACATATTTGAGTGATTATTTCTGTATAATCCGAGTGTCCCAAGGGTTTTTCAGCATGTTGAATCCATTTATGCATTCAGACATGGATTTTAAACAACAAAAAACAGTGATTTCATGCAAATTTATATCGCCGGATTTCGACGAATAAAGCCATTTCATAGAACAGTTAGACAATGCCTTTTAAAATAGATGAACTTATGTTGGTTGCAGCTCTTATTCAATTTCAAGGGTTTTACCCATTGTATATGTGATTTTGTATGAATAGTGGCAGCGTTTAATCTTTCAAGCCATGCTCCATGGTGGTGTGTAGTCATTTTGTGGAGTTGGTAGGTTTTCATATTGCTACTTTGTATGAATAGTGGCAATATTTAATCTTTCAAGCCATTATCTATGGTGGTGTGTAGTCATTTGTGGAGTTGGTAGGTTTTCATAATGTTGATGTGAAGATCTATACATTAATATCAATCTTCTTTCTTATTTATTCTTTTTACATGGACGATTGTTATTATTTGTTATTTTTGCTATCTTTGGAAAAGACAATCTCTTAGGAGTCTGTTATTTTACTTTTGTTGTAGAGTTTGAGGTGGTGTATCTAATATTGGAATGACATTCTGTTAAGAGGCAATTTCCTTTAGAGATGTTGTTTGCTCTATCTTGCTCACAAATGTGGTTATTGGGAAGGGAACACTCTTTTCTCACTCATGTCTTCCAAATGCAATGTTGGGTTGATTGTTAGCATTGTTCATGACTTTGCATAGGCTTTATTAGTACCTTTTACTTTTGCTTCAATGAATGAGGTTTTATTCAATTCTGATTGTGAAAGAGTGTTGTAAGAGTTAAGAGTGCAAAATAATTGGTTTATTAACCCTCTCATGGATCTTGCTTCATTAACATATAAAGATGCTTCTAGTGAAGGAAGACATGTTCACGCTAATACTCATGGTTTGAGGGAGTTCATTCATAATTTGTTAGAAAAAAATTATAAATGAGTTTAGGAGCCTCTTGTCAAAGGGAGATCTCTATGGCATTTAGATAGGGTTCTAATATTGGGAGCCGATCAAACAAAGTTGGAAGAATGTACTTGGAAATGTGGTTAAGATTGGCCTCATGGAAACATTTAGATTATTTTCCAATTTAAGAGGACATTAAAAGTGGGTCAACACAAATTGAAGATTAAAAATGAATGTTTCATTTTTACTTTTTTAATTGGGAGGGTGTTTTTTTATTACAAGTCCATTGTAAGAGTTTGTTTTATTATAAAGTCATTTTATAACAAGAGTAATTTCATCTTGACAAAGTACATATTTCATGGTGGATGTTAGTTTGTTTTTTATGTTATGGTGGATGTTAGTTTGTTTTTTATGTTGGTTTTGGTCCATGATAAGTTCCTTATGACCAATTTCTTACTTTCCCTATTCAAAGTATTAAAACACATAGATTCCTAATATTATATGGAACATGATAGGAAACTCTATCATGCTGATAAAACAAACAATAAAAATAAGTCTAATAGCTGAGATATGCATAGACATAAGTAAATGGTGACAAAGTGTTGGGAAAGAGAATAAAGTGGGTGACATGACGACTTAATGTTTAGAGTATGAAAATATTCTCTATAAATGTGGCTTTTACTATGAATGTGGTCATTTTTAAATGACTTATTTTGCAAAAATCATCCAAAAAACATATTAAGCTATAGAAATCGACAAACCTTAAGCACCACACAGACGTGCCATAAATTCATGCCTTGAAACCTTGGTGTATAGGTTTCTTGCCCACTTGCAAAACATCAAGGTTCCACCTACATTTATGGCAACTCTGTCTAGTGCTTAAGGCTTTCCATAGAAATCAAGTGAAAACAAAACTTATAGTAAAATAAACAATGTTTTAATACATCATCAAGAAATTGGCCTCTTAAACCTCTCGAAAGCATCTATGCATTGGTCTAGTGAAAGTACAATCTTCCCAAAGTGAACACACTCTTATGCAAATTGAGTGAGAAAGCTTTTATCTCAATGGTGACCTTGAGAATTTGGTACAAACATGGGTCAACCTTATGTCCAATTTATGGAACAAGAGAAGATCCTCTATACCATTTTTTTGAGCTTCCCTTTCTCTAGAAGTGCTTGGTATTTTTATTTTTATTATTTTTTCCAAATGGATTGGTATTTAACTGAATAATGGGAGAGTGGACTTTGGGCACTCTTTTGCATGTGTTTGAATAAATCAAATAATTAGTTAAAAAGTATCTAGGTCAACCTCTCTTTCTCCTCTTTATAATGACTAAGAATTATGACATTTTTTTTCTAGGCAATCGCCTTAACAATCGAATGGGCCAAAAAAAACTAGGCAAAGCATCTTTATTTGGAGAGAGTAAAGTACTATTATTGAACAACTTGCCCAATGGTTTTCTAAGAAGTTTGTTTATGGCTAAAACTTGTATTGGAGAGGTAACCAACTGCTTCACATGTAATATTAACTGTAAAATATATTGAAATCAAGAGAAAATGATAGAAATTGTTCACAATAAAATGAGTTATGGAACTACCAAGGGCTTTCAAATAAGTTCATGCAATTGAATAACCAAATGTATTGTTGAAAATGAAAAACAAACAATTTCACAACTAAACAAGTTCACCTTAAAGGTTATCAAACTCATTCACTTCTACTAACAAGTAAAGTTACAAAGTAAAGAGATTGTGCATTTCTAAATGTCATGAACTTGAGGCCTTAATAATGATTTCATAGATAGTAAGCGATAATATTTGTGGAAGACACTCAAACCTTACCAAGAGAAAAAATCATAATTACACGTTAAGATGGAAAATGTGTGAATGCCAAGATGTTTGGTAACTTTGTAAGATACAATCAAAGATCACAAAGGAATAATAAGAAACCTCAAACCATGGTGGTAGGGCACACAAGCAGTGTTAGCCAAGATGAATGGACAAAACCTACTTAGAAGCAGTCATTGAATGGAAAGAAGGGTTAAAGGAGAATCCATGTGCCAAACCTAAAAACCCCAATATAAGAGATGCACACACCAATCATCAAAGGGTTCTATTATGAAGAGAAAAATCATTTGAGAAAATGAGGATTTTTTTTTTCGTCTTATTGCTTACAATAAGAGGCATGCAGAAAATGCATTCAAGAGTGTGTCATTGTGAACTCACTTGTAAATATGCTCCATAGCACAAACTAATGATAGAATTGCACATTTTAACAAAAAKATACACAACAAAAACATTAGACGTGCACATCTAACAAGAGGATACAAAGTAGTCAAGTCGGTGAACATGATTTCTAGCGACAATATCGACGGAGTTGTGCAATCCGACAAAAAGAAAAAATTAGTGGGGTGATCATAGGCACAATGTTAGTTTAATTGAGACTATCAGGGTGGATCAAAGGGTGGAAAGTGTGGATCTAACAAGGGCCTTTGAAAGTGGGACTACTATGGATGTGTTTATAACTAGAAGTGTTAAGTAAGTGGTTTCAAGTGTCCCATTGGCCAACTCTGGTGTAACATCCCCACTATAATCCCCAGTTTAATTAATGCTTAATGTAGATATGAAATGTGACCACGACCAAGTGATGTATATGTGAATTGTATTTATGAATTTTAATACATAAAATGTGATATCAACTATTGGGGGACATGGACAAAGATGGGGGATGATTAATCCACAAGAGAGGGGAATGTATAGGAGTGTCTAAGAGGGGTCAAAGGGGGAATTACCCATGTCTATTAATTCAACCCACTTCCTAAAATTACTATTGATATATGAACCTTCGAATTTTCTGATTAAGTGTCCTCAAAGCCAATCATTGAATACATGTAAGAGGGTGGGAGTGAAAAGTCACATCCCATAGTTATTGGAGCATGGGGGATGAATACAATCAACTTGGGGAAGTGTGTAATTCAAGCAAGTAAGCCAAAGAGAGGAAATTCGTATGGGCAATTACAACAATTTTTTTAGACAAACATGTTTGGCATGAACAACAAGTAGAGAACAATAGAGAAGAGATCAGGAACTGGAGCGACCATGAAGGGAGAAATCTGGAGTAGAACAATGAAGAGTCAGGTTGTCAAGCCTAAAGAGTGAACTCCTATGTGAGTTGCACTATAACAAMAAGTGATTTTTGTTGTTTTCCTAACAATGAGCTCCCTTGAGTTTCTTAGTAGTGGGATTCYTGGTTACATGTRCCAAAAATACCTCGATAAACGAATGGGATGCTTGATGGAATGAGAGTAGTGAAGGGTACATTCCTTGGGTTGGGTAAKTCGAGAGGAAGAGAGCCAGTGAAAAATAGGGATAGTTGTAAGAGAATACCAATGGGTTGTGAGATTTTTTGAGTTGTGAGTAGACAATGAGAGACCACCCTCTTTTGTTGATTGTTATCCCTAGCTCGGGGGTGTCTTGTTGTTGAGATATGGAACAACAAGTCTATGGTTAGGTGGAACGTTCATCCCAAGTAGCTGGTTGCACAACCTTTTTTACAAGATAAGTGTTTTATCGTGTTTCTGTGTTGCATTATGAGTTTAATTGTTGTGCATTAGCTATGTGTTTGAGAATGATTTATATGCTATTGTGTTTGAGTTTATTAGTTGTGTTTTATGTTATTTTAGAATGTTGTAGATGCATATAGTTCATGGTATCAACAAAAGGTTAAAATTGTATGTTTTCCTGTAGCTGGTAGGCTACGAGATTAGTTAGCTTAAACTTTTAATTTTACGAGTTTTTTTGCATGTAAGAGTCCTCAACTGGGCTAGGGAACATTAAAGATTGGTATCAAAGCTTCTAGTTCAACACTAGACCTGTATGGGCCAAGAACTAGTGAGAATTTTGGCAAAATCGCTATTACAGATTTCGATTTGTGATGAATTTGGGGGAAAACGGTGAAAAATTAGAGTGAAATCCCCAAATTTGTGAGCAAATTCGAGTTTCAGATGCCTTAGAACTATCAAAGAGATGATCCAGGGTGTCAATCTACAAGTTGAAAGGTTAAATTCGATCTAGAAGGTTGAAATTTATGTTTTAATGGAGATTGAAGAAGTCGAGGGAATTTTGGTGAATCGATGACCAAGATCGTGGTTGATTATGAGATCAATGGCCCAGATTCATCGTGAGTTGATTAAAAACTTATAAGTTTTTTGGAGTTTTACCAAAAGAAGAGAATCAATGACCATGATTCATTTTCATAGATTGGTGAAGTTAAATGATCGATGGTCGAGATTCACCGACAAAGTTGGGAAAGTCAACGATCAAGATCTTTTTGAAAGGGAAATTGATAGCCCAGATTCATCTGGGATTTGGTCGAAAAATTTTAAGTGTTGGGTTTTTCCAAGAGAGATTGTCGATGGCCTATGGTCAAGTCGATGAGATTTGCAAAGTATTTGGTTTTGTCCAAGAGAATTCGTTGATCGTCGATGGTCGAATCGACGAGATTAGCGAAGTGTTTCGGTTGCCAAAGAAAAATGTTGATCGTTGATGGTCGATGATCGGGGGTCGACAAAATTTGGAGAAAGGTTTCATGGGTCCAAAGGAAATTGTCGATTGTCGATGGCCGATGATCGGGAGTTGACCGATTTAGCAAGGTGTTCAATTGTCCAAACTAAGTTGTCGACCGCCAATGAAGGAAAGGGGACGATGACATGCCTTTCCACGTCAACGTCCACATGTCTTGCCACATTTGTAACCACGTGTCATACCATGTCAGTCAGATTTCCATGTCAACATCCACATGTCATGTCATGTTAGAATCCACGTGTCATGCCACGTCAGCATAGTTTCCACATCAACCAAGCAATGATCGACGATTGGGGTTTGACGAAATTTGTAAACAAGTTGGTTGCCAGGGAAATTCGTCGATGGTCGATCGTCAATGATCAAGGTTCGACAATATTTGTGAGAAAAATTGGTTTGTTAAAAGAAACAACTGATGGTTGTTGGCTGATGATCGAGGTTCAAAGAAAACAGAAAGCAAGTTTGGTCCACCAAAGGAATTGGTTGATCACCGATAAAGTTCAGATCAACGGTCTATATTGCTTCAACTTGGGTGATCGACGATGGGGATTGATTTGTGTGCTTGGGAAATGATTCTCGGATCGACTGCTCAAACTTCACCCGATTTTGAGATCGACGGTGCTAACATTAAAAATAATCAATTTTATATGAAAATTTTGGATTTTTTAAAGTCTTCAATTTGCGGGGGCATTTTGAGGCCCTAAACAACATTTCTAGGAGTTAAAATTTTTGAAACTATAAGTGTTGTCATCACCACATAGAGTTTTATAACTTAAATAAAATAATTCGGAGAGAGCTTTCCAATGAGCTATCTCAGACACAAAACAAAGCTTGTATGAGAAAGTTACCGCTGAAATAGTTAAAGGTATAATTTTTTCACCAGTTTACTTCCAGAGGGATTAACTCCTTGCTGAGAAGTCCATTTGGGGCACATGAGTAGTCTATGGAAATATTATGAATCATAGAAGACAATCACAGAGGCATATTTGAAATCTAGGTATGTGAAAATGTACAATAAGAGAAAGAAGACACATGTAGCATATAGAGATAAAATGGGAAAACAATATAAACTTCCTCAGACCATAACTTTAAGCTTGGAGATTAGATTTGGGAAAACGAATAGTCGTTGGAAAGGTATTGAGGAGGATACAAAAATTATCCATCTATAATTTTTAACTGAGCACTAAAATATTCTTAGAAAGTAATAAAATAACTTTGCAACAGTGAAAATAAAGCAATGACTGGAAAATTTCAACTTGTGAATGTTGTAACGTTGTAACACCCTGTTTCCCCTAGTGTGTAAAAATAACTATACTGGCCAAGTATTGTGGCAAACTCAAAAATATGAATGTGTGATGTGAATGGACCTTGTGAAAAAGGTCGATGAATGTAAATAATATTATGAATATATATAATGCAGGACTGCTGAGAGGGGGATGTGCTAAAAAAGAGACCACAATGGCTGAAGAAAGGTGGTGGAAGGCACCTGGAATGGTGGCGTTAACTTCCATCGAAAACCAATACTGTATTTGGTCTTCATTGGCCCGAAGAACCAAGAGCGACTCCCTGTCCCCAAATTAAATCACTCGCCAGGTTGGTAGGTAAATGGCTCCTCATGAGTAATGAGGGATGGGGGTGAACCGCCCATCCACAGAGTCCTCAGACCTGACCACCGCGAGGAAGATCGTGCCACACGCAACCTCACCGAAAATAGAAAAGGCAGGAAGAGTGTGCGATCAAGGGGGCAGACGCGAGGGAAAGAGGTAGAGATATTAGAAGAACTTTGGAAAAACTACAGAGTGAGTGATAGTAGAGAAGAAGGAGAGTAAACTTCGTTCTCGATCACTGGCGAACAGAGACTCAGT
>SNQJ01S0230323.1:0-14366 GCA_010110895.2 Picea sitchensis
TCAAATGAGAACTGTCGCCCTATATTTATACTGGTTCTGCCAGATTTGCTGGGGCCGACTTCTCCTTCTGGATATGTGTCTGTTCAGTATATTAATATTATTTCTGGCCAACTTCTTCTCTTGGAGGCTAATAACCTAATATAAATTATCTTCTTGAGCCGACAAGACTTCTAGGGTTATTAGCCAACTCATTAGGGTTTCTCTTGCTTTTCGGAGTCTTCTATTCTCGTCAGGTTCACACGTGGAGGTAAATACCTCCCATAGCTACCATAATATTAACAGTCGTGTCCTTGGAACTAAGCCTTATACCTTTGATACGAATGGCAACTTGATGGAGTGACAAAGACAACTGCCTAAGTGGATGCCACCTTTAGTATGAGGATACACAGAGGTGACGACAACTTGATGGCTAGTTTTATGTGCATCGAAGGAGAGTATAAGTCCTGGACAGTTCAAATTGGCAATAGATTAATTGAGGTTTTTTTTTGAGAAATACATCTTATAGTCTCTTTGTCTAAGTTGTCACACTATAAGGGGTGTTTCTAACTTAATATGCCCTCAAAGTCACCCAAGACTTGCACCTGGTCTCATCCACACCCTGTGATGTCCCGTTCCCAAGAGTAGGCCAGCAGGGAGTGACTTAGTAGTCTATGTGTTCTCGTAGACTATAGTCAGGCACAGACAGGGAACAAAAGGGAGAAATAAGGGTGATTTGGTGGCTAAATGATGAATTAAGCCAAAAAGCATTGGAAAAGTCACTTAAGCCTAAGTCAACGAAGAATTAGAACGAAAAGGTGCTAAAGGGGGACTTAATTAATTAACTATTCACCTTAGGAGGAAAAGCGCGTAACTTAAGTGAGGTCAATGGTGAATTAGATCGGGAAGAGTATAAAGGGAGGAATTCGACCTAATTCCTCATTATGCATTGTTATGATTTGACGTTGAGAGTTCCCAGAGGAGGAAGAGATTTGACTTCTACTGTTTTGTGGATTTCTGTAGGAAATCACCACCATTGATAGGTTTCAGTGTTGAGAGACACACCCTAGCCCATTGGAGATACCATCCAGATATTTCACCGTGCTATTCAGAAGTATCCAGTTATCAGTGTTGTGCAGCTCAGCTAGTGGGGGCGCAAGTCAGATAGAGGGTTTGCGTAGTTGCACAAGATCAGAGCTCGGATTGGAGTTTCCTTCCGACCCAGTTGAGATCTAGCCAGGGCACATAGATTGAGCCACTTTCCATCAGATTCAGACGGTGGAATCCTTCAGAGAGAATCATTCAACCATTTAGGGCACAACTCTTTTGGAAGGACAGTTGGGGTTATAGACGGAGCATCAGAGCAGATCTGGGAAAACCCTTCCGACCTAGTTCTGCATTTGGCAAGGCAATCGTTTTGAGTCCTATAGCAGCCGATTTCTTTGGTGGAATCATTTGGGGCACATCCAGAGAGCTAGGAGGTGCGCAAACCCCCAGGGGACAAGATCCAGAGCATCAGAGGCCAGATCTGTCATCCGACAGTCACCAGTATCATTCTAAAGTCCATGGCACTTCTATTGGGACAGTTTCTAGCTCATTCCGACGGATATAACCTTCCGGACGAGTTTTCCAGTTTGTAGCGGTTACCGTGCTTCTCCGGAACCGCCGATTTTGCCGATCTATCCGTGCATGCATCAGATCTGACTTCATCTTATGATCGCGGGTATTTTATGTTATTTTCTTGTATTCCAGTGACGATCCATGAGATCTAACTGAAGACTATCTTCTATATTTCTAGTATTTTATTGTATTTCCATGTTTGAATCTCATAATACATATTATTGGGTGGTTAATGTTCCTTATTTCCACATGCATCATATATATATTGTTTAAACCATAACATATAACGTGCACATGCAACAAACACAAAACATCTCAAGCACATAACTAAAACGCATCCAGAAACCCCCAGAGTATCAGATCTGAAGGTAAAACGCATTCAGAAACCCCCAATGTATCAGATTTGTGAGACAGAACACTAGATCCGTAGTAGATATCCTGATCAGCGGGATCAGGGATATTTCACACCCAAGCGAGGGGTTTTGAATGAGAGTCTCTACATTAATACAAGCTCAATCACCTCGCTGCTTGCTGCTAGACCACACTCTCGTGGCAAGACTATTCAAGTGTTATGTAACATGTTTCTTACTCTTTGTAATATATGTTAAAACTTTTGTATTAGGGTGGGGTAAAATCTTATTTTCATGTCAACGGAGGGCGTGAAATTAGATGAGGGATGAGTATAAAGGAGGAAAAGGGACCTAATTCCATCATCATTGAGAATGGAATTGAGAATTGGACACCAGAGGAAAAGTCAGGCGACTTTTTCATGTTTTGTGGATTTATGGAAGAAACCACCACCATTGATAGATTTCGATGTTGAAAGACACACCCTAATCCATCGGAAGAATCACTCATATTCTTCATCAGTCTTCAGAGTACAGGATTGGATCCTTCCTCAAGGATTCGCATCAGTTACAGGTTCAGGATTCAGGCAGATTCAGATTAGAGGTATAGCGTGGATTTATCTTGGTAGCATGAGGTTTTGTAGGAGGATTGACCATACGGATAGATCACTAGGCTTGGAGAAGCAGGGTGAACCAAAACCATTGAAACCCAATTAAGAGGGAGCTAGGGCGCTTCCATTGGGACAGATCCCATCATTTTCTGATGGTTATTTCACTGAGGGCGTCATTTTCACCAGTAGCCAGTGTGTGAGGATTCTAGCAGTTGATTCAGAGGTCCGACAATGCAGCAACAAGCTTCCATAGGGATAGCGACTTACTCTTGAGCCAGGGYGAGTTGTCTAGGGAGAGGGGTGACCTCCTTGGAGACAAATTTAATCAAATTACGATGAGTATTTCTATCAGTTCTCAGTTTCCCGTCAAATCCAGCAGTTTGGCAGCATATTCTGGAGTGCATGTAGCRTTTTCTCCCATGCAGATAGCAGATAATCAAACTCTAATCAAACTCATTGTATTTATTAATCAACAACAAATTATAAAACACTGAAATACTGAAATCAAGCTCAAAAACTTTTCAGTTGGATCTCTACAGAGATAGATCTAATCTGTAATACAAGGAAGGTAGAGTAGAATAATAATCTGTAACATGCATGCACAAATCGAGCTCTCTTACTGCCAAATTAGACTAAGGCATGCAAACTCTCTCCATGCATGCAAATATCCATTTTATAATTTCCAATATCTAAAGGGATAATGCAAGACAGAGTTCAGTGGATAGGTCTTGGAGTTAACTTGAACTTTCATGGAATAATAACTTACATGCATGCACATGCCAAATCAGTGAACTTAAACCTCTAAATGGAGCAAAGATATCTTAGGAAAGCAATTCGCTGCACCTAGATTATGTCATAAATATCACATCATAAATCAACCATCATGATCACTGTGGTATATCTTTATTTAGTTGCCACGTGTCCAAATGTTATGCAACGGCCACTTGCTGATGATCATCTCGAAATCTAACCACACATCCTCCACAACAAATCCAACATTGCGCACTAGAACCATGACACTGCCCCTCCACCTACTAAAAAAAGACCTGTTAAAAATAGACATGCCAAAAATAGTAGTTCCACCTAAAATATAGGAGTCTCAGAATGTCAAGATAACAACTATGACACCACTTACTATAAATAGCACTTCTAAAAATAGACGATGCTAAAAATAGTAACTGCTTGCATGTCATTGAAAATAGTCTCATTGGATTCGTCTACATGCAAATAACCTGGATATGTGCTCTGATTCAACATGGAAGCCCTGTAACCCTAACTGCTAAAAATAGCAGTTTCATGAAACATCTTGCATATTGCCAAAACAAAGCTCACTGGGATCATGAGCTCACAAGGACCAGGAATATGTAGCTAACTCTGACATGTAGACCTCGAAAATCCAGCTCCTAGAAAGTAGGAGAACTGCTAAAAACAGCAAGTTCTTGGAATTTGATGAAACTCAATGTGAAGCAAGATGGAATCAATCTGTAACCCTGGATGCGCATGTGAATCAGCCAGCATGATGAAATCATGCTGGAACTGGACCTTCCAGTTGCACATGCGATCTAGGGTCTAGCAAGACATCCCATTATAATTTCATGACTTGTATCATTATGTTTCTCATATATTGTCCACCTAAAACCTACAACCCCTCAAAATAATGCCAGAAATGCCTTTCCAATGAACATGGATTGGGGGGAAATAATCCATGTGATTAAAATAATGAAAGAATAACTAAAAGCATATTCAACATTGAATGGGAGGAGAAACTTGTTTAGTGTTCAGCTTTCATAGCATAAAACAACTTGTCTAACCCCTCAGCATATTATCTCTAAGTAACCTGTTCAACTAATTATGATATATTCCAATGACAATAAAATTTCATTTCAGCATTACAACTTTGTTTGTTATCAATCATTGGAAGCCAATTTATTAAGTAGGACAAGAAAATCATGACTAGAAAAACTAATTCCAAGGGGAAGTGACAAGTTTCAAGCATAAATTTCTGAACATTCTTGAACCAACATAGACTGCATATCTTCATTAGCAAAGAAATAGCCCCTGTAGAACATATAAAGCTTCCTAAGAATATGCTGACCTGTCTGATCTCTTCAAGTGTTATTGTTCCACTTTTGTCCACATCAATTACATTAAATTGGTCTTGAAGGGCCGCAAGCTCTTCAGTATCAAGTGTGCTTGCCAAGGCCTGTAAAACACAGCCAGAATAATCCTTCAACTTTGTCTTCTTTCAACTCAGTAAAATGATGGAAATTATAGAAAACCCAGTACAGCCTTGTTCTAGCAAGGACATATGGATTTGGCAGGGGAAGAGAGTGCATGTGTCAATAGTATATTTGCAGAGAGGAAGATGAAAACAATCCTCTATAAATATCAATAGTAAAATGCCAAAAGAATTATTTGTCATTTAGAAAAATAAAATTTACACAAAGTGCGAGTTGCTTTAGACGGCTGTATTTCACAAATTCGCGCATGTTTGCTAGGACTGATATATCCAAAGGGATATCTAAAGCATCTCCACCTTCTCTAACCCATCGGTGTGCTGCAAAAAATATTTAGAAATTGAAAAGTCAAGACTCAAAAGCAAAGTTTGATCTTAATATACCCCAACTGTAAATCAAGCAATATCTTGCTGTGCAATTAAATGAACAAAAATGAAACTAAAAGAGCTAAAAATATTAAGTTTTATAAAGAAATGTAATATTTCAGAAAAGTAGAGAAACATGTCAATGATTATATATACTATTAGATAGTATATCTGAGATGGCAAACCAAAAGAGAGCAAAAACCGATAAACCTATATCAATACAAAAAGAATATTGTGAACCATATCGATATGCCATAACAAACCCATATAGAAAAACTCTCACTTCGTTCCACATAAGCCTCAGGATACGTTACGATACGTTTATTTGACCAAAGCCAATCCATATCCTACATAACCATGCTCTGAAAGTTCTACAATGTACTGTTTGGCAGTGAGGCTCTGTTATTTATAATGCTAACCATCTGAAAGATTTACTTACAAAAACTTGTTAGAGCCTCGGAATATGCACCATTTTCCTCGTCATCACATGTAGAAGTTCATGGCTACAAGGAAGAAATTGCTCCCAAGCAAATATTTTGGCTTACAGACAAAGTAACCAGACTCGACTCAGCACTAGATTCATTTTCGCAAAAGAGTCAAACTTGACTCCAGACTAGGCAAAACTTTGTGAGTCAAACCTAAAAATGTCTTTTCATGTTGAAAAATACAAAAAATATGGATTTTCAAGAATCTCTTTTTCATTGAATTTAGATTAGACATGAAAGATTACACTGAATATAATGCAAAAATAACACATATAAACATTTCCAAGCATATCGTATGATTACAATTAAACATTAAATCATCATGTAATATCCCCAAAAGAGCTAGACTAGGATATTATGTTTGCTGAGCAATTATGTTGTTTCTGGTTGTGTGCTTTTGCCAAACAATTTGCTTTACACACGTTCTTCATGCTATAAACTGGTTGACAACTTTCTACAAACAGTTTGCGTACATTCTGCTAATGGACTTTCATCAAACACATTGCCTACAATCCAAGTACACATGAAATAGGAGAGAGAACATGGGCATTTTTATAATGAATGGAATCCCAAACACAACATTACAATTCACTAATGGCTGTTGTGGAAGCTGCAATACATCAATGAAAACACACAATATGCAAACCAAAACCTAGAATAATGCCACAGCCTCTTCAATAGATGATGCGTCCTCCTCCAAAGGCTCTCCAAATCGCTATACCTCCAAGCTGCAGTAGAACCACAAAGATGAAGCTCAATGAAGACCTCGTATGGATCTCCTCCTCCTTGTCTAGCTAGGGTGGACGCTGCACCACCGAAACCAAACCACAATGGAAGGGTTTATGCCAAAACCCAATGAAAACCTTGGCTCACAGAGAACTCCAAACAAGAGATCAATCCAAAACATAATGATGAAAGTGGAGCGCTACCCCTCTCTTTATTCTTCTTCATTGCCCCTTCTAGATCTTTCCCCTTTGACTTAATCCACATGACCCTTATTCCCCTTTTAATTTTCACTTAAAGATTAAAAGTCACTTTTACTAATGTTAAAGTAACTATTAATCTAAAAGTCACTTTATTATGTTTTTATTTAAATGTCACTTTAAAAATATAACATCTCCTAGCTAAGTGACAACAAATAAACCTCCTGACTCCCCTTTTCTTCACTGACTACAGCCTACGAGAGTCATATAGGCTACTCATTCATCCTCCCCTCATTATCAAGTGGAAGGGGACATTACAGTCCTCCCTTCCCGAGATTTCTTTTCCTCAAGCAACACCAGACCAAGATGCTGTAAAATCTGCTCTCCCTCCCAGGTGGCATCTTCTGCAGGCAAATCTCTCCATCTGACCAGGTACTCCTGAATCACTCTGCTCCTCAGCCTCCTCTCTCTAACATCAATAATCTTCTTCGAAGTTAGAACCAACTTCCCTTCCTCATCCAATGAAGGAAGATCTGTTGAAGTGGTGATTTCATGTCCCAACACCCTCTTGAGGCAAGATACATGGAAGACGTTGTGGATCCTGCTACCCTCAGGCAACTCCAACTCATACGTCACCTCTCCAACTCTCCTAATCACCATGTATGGTCCATGGAAGCGAGGCTTTAGTTTCTCTGTGCCACTCTTCTTCATTGAGGACTATCTGTACCTCAAAAAGACCAAATCCCCAACCTCAAAGTTGCGCTCCACCCTATGCCTGTCTGCATACATCTTTTGTTTATTCTGAGCGACCTGTAAGTTCTCCTTCAGGAATCTCAAGATGTCCTGGCTCTCCTGCAAACAGTCTTTGGCCTTGGGGGCCCTACTCTCCCCAAATGCCAAATCCACAAATGACGGAGCATCGTAACCATACAATGCTTTGAATGGACTCATCCTGATGGGAATGTGGTAAGTGGTATTATAACAGTTCTCCCTAAGATGCAACCACTTTATCCAATCCCTCTGTTGTCCTAACACATAGTTCCGCAGGTATCCCTCAATCCACTTGTTCACTATCTTTGTCTACCCATTTGTCTGAGGGTGATAGCTGGTACTAGGTGTCGACTTTGTCCTTGATAACTTGAATGCACTGAGAAATCTACTGTCTCGATCACTGACTATGTATCTAAGAAGACCATGTAGTCTGAACACCTCCCTGAAGAATATGTCTACCACCTAATATGCGCTACACTCTGAAGGAATGACAAAGAAGTGCGCAAATTTGGTCAACCTGTCCAGCACTACATAGATATAGTCCCTTCCATGTACCTTCGACAACCCTGTGATGAAGTCCATGGAGATGCTCTCCCACTTCTACTCTGGAATAGGTAACGACTAAAGAAAACTTGCAATATGTGTAAGCTCTGACTTGTTCTGCTGACAAGTCAGGCACTCCCTAACATACCGTAGAGAATCCTCCTTAAGACCCTTCCAAAAGAATCTCTCCCTCACCTGCCTATAAGTTTCCAGATACCCTGGGTGCCCTATAAATGGTGCGCCATGTACTACCCTTAGGATCTTATCCTTGAGTGTGGACTTAGGGACAAGGTAGATCATATTCTCGTAGTCAATGATGTCAACTACTACTCTGTACCTGTCA
Source organism: Picea sitchensis (assembly GCA_010110895.2). Taxonomy (NCBI): domain Eukaryota; kingdom Viridiplantae; phylum Streptophyta; class Pinopsida; order Pinales; family Pinaceae; genus Picea; species Picea sitchensis. The sequence goes on from SNQJ01S0230323.1 coordinate 8,222, forward strand.
TCCTGAATGATGCCTTCCATAAGCTCACAAGTGAAAGTATTCTTGGAGTACTCCACCAAGAGAATGGACTTCCAATCTACTAAGATCTCTGTTATGGAAAAGGTTGTAGGTCTCTTGGAAAGGGCGTCAACAACTACATTCTTCTTTCCCTTCACATACTCAATGTCAAATTCATATGCCTGCACCTTGCTTACCGATTTTTGCTGCCACTTTCTCAAGTCTCTCTACTCCAAGAAATACCTCAAGTTGTTGTGGTCGTTCCTCACCACAAAACGTCCTCTAACCATGTACTATATGAATTTGGCCAATGCATGGATGATGGACAACATCTCCTTATCATAAATGAGGTAGGGCCTATCTGGCTCCCTTAGCTTCTTTCTCTCGAAAGCTATAGGATGTCGATTTTGCATCAACACTGCTTCTATCCCCTCTCCAGATGCATCTTGTTATCGCAGAATCTGTAGATTGGGAAAATCCCAACCCAACCCAACCCACAAAAGTGTGACAACTGTGGGAGTACCTACCCACTTTCACCTTAGATAGACACTCCCCTCGCTTTAGTGATGATAAGTCACCACAAGGGGTGAATCCCAGTGACCCTAGGGGGATTGAGATGAAAAGTGATGTGATGATGGGTGAAACCCCCTATAGGTCAATCTTGGAGATAAAGGATGGCTTGAGAACGAGTCTTGTGGAAGGGTAAATGGTTGCCAATAGTTGCCAATAGTTGTGCCTTATATCAAGGGGATCAACAAGATAACCTTGTTGTCCCAAATTGTAGCAGTATGTATGTCTATAAATCAGCAAGAAACAATTACCAATAGCTGCAAATTAAACCACTAAAATCAAGTATAAGATTATGGAAACTAAGCTAGCAATAACTAGTCAAACTTCCACTGAAAAGAGCAAGACTTTAGATGGTATTTAGGGCTGTTTGTTAAGTGTTATCAGCAAGTATTACAACAGCCAGGAGGCTGTAGCAAACAAATGCTACAGCAGGAAATTCTAGCCACTAAAATAAGCTAACAATCCACCCAAAAGATAGCCAATGACAGTTAGTTTAATAATGGCAGTTTGTAAACAATTTCAGTGGTAGAAAGATGATCAATAGATAAAATAGAGATGATTTGCTGCATCCCTACTGGCTTTAGCTTTAGTTTATAACAGAATCAAGAATTACTAGGCTAATCTAGGTGCCCTTAGGGCACCAAGATGTCCGAGGCATGCAAAATTGATTCCAACTTGAACAATTGCAAAATCTCTATTTTTCACGTATTCAAATAGAAATGAATTTATTTCTCCAATGACAAATAGACTAGTGCCTTTATCAATTGGGTTATGGCCCGGGTCTCTTTTTGTAAGAGCTAGTTGTGTTACCTCCCTAGGGGTGTAATCCTTTTTACTCCCTAGGGAAAACACAACTATCAAGGTAAATCTAGGAGGGTGTAAGCCCTTTTACTCCTCCTAACTACCTTGTTGAGTAGCTTATCCAAAGACAAATGTGATAGACTTAGAGAAGGGTGTATTCCTTTATTCTCCTCCAAGGGTTTAGACAAAATAACCATGAAACAATAAGAAACACTAACAATATGCAGAAATTTCCTTACCAATTTCAAGAGATAGCAAGATTAAACCATTCTTTACCAAGTATTTTCCACCACAAAGCAAGAGAAAGCATCCAAGAGAGATAGCGCACCACTTCTTCCACAAAAGACAAGCAACTAGCATCCAAAATAGCATAAGAGAGAGAAAGTGTGAATTTCCCAAATAGGGAGAAAATTTCAGCCCAAAACTTATGTAATTCTCAAGTGTGTTGTATGTCAAAATGAAAGTGACAAGGTCTTATTTATAATTGACCTTGTAAAAATTATCTGTCCACTTAAGTTAGGGTAAAACAAAAATTAGGGAGGCCAACCTCCTAATTTTCCCCTTTACAAAATATAATTCAATTTTACAAAATAAGCAAGCCCTAAATGATTACGTCATTCCCCCTAAGGGTGACGTTTTGGCATAAATGGCAAGTCGTTGAGCTTGTTGAGGGAGACGTTGGGCCTCCAAAGGCCCTATCTTCAAGGTGCAAGGGTCTTCCTCCATCAAAACATGCCAAGTCATCATCAAATCACCCATCACCATCAAACCCTAGCCCCCAAGTGAGATGTCATGCCCTAGAAAGTGATGTTTTGAGCCTCCAAGGTCAAACGTTGGGAAAAAGGGGGCTAGCTTTCCTTCTTTGGGATGTCCTCTCATGCCTCCAAAGGAACCGTTCATCATATAGTTTGTCCCAAGGCATGGGGTATGGCACCCACTCTATGGGATCCATGCCCCAATGAAGGCCCAAACAAGGATTGTTCCTCCACAAATGTCCACCAAGCAAGGTCCCGCAAAGACAAGTAAATACGCCCTCCAAGGGTCTCAAGTCAAACGTATCATGCCAAGTAAAATCACATTTAATACAAGAGCCATCTAAACATGTGCATCAAAACTACCTTTTCAAATTAAACGAGTGCTCAAAGACCCTATGCAATTTTCCAAATTTAGATATGGGAGGGGTGTCATAATGCCCTATTGGGTCAACCAATTCCTCAAGTAGGGGGGTTCCCAAGGATAATCCTTTCTAATTTATATAGTGGGTGTGAGGTGGATGGGGTCAGACTTCTAGGTATGGGGTTTCGTGACATACAAGGGCTTGTATTGTCTCATTTATGGGTGCCTTTGTAGAGGGTGTGTTGCCCTTCGTCCGTGATGAAACATTTTTCCAAGCCCATTTGCCATTAATTTATTAGAGTGTTTCCACGTTGAAGATGTATGTGGACACTAAACTAAGCAATAAAAACAAAGCCCACATACACTCTACCCTGGTCACAATGCTTCCCCAAGTTGAAGATAGTGTGGGGCACTAAACTAAGCAATAAAAACAAATCCCACACTGCTCTACCTTGGTTGGCATGATTTTAATTAGTTTATTTTTTAGGGGTCCTTTAACATTTTTTCGAGAAACATTTCATTGTCCTCAGGATCCCCGAGAAATCATTTGGAAGGTTTATGATTGGCTTCTATATTTTTCCAGCTACAAGCCTCTAAGCCTTCAGCCCCTTCTTCCCATGAAATGAGGTACATGCCCTTCTTGGGTCAATAAGCCCGATGGCCTAAAAGATGGGGACATAGAAGAGTAGAAGTAAGGGAAAGTGGTAAGTATGAGTGGGGATGGTACGATAACCCTACAAGGAGGACCCCTGGCTACAAAAATTTCCCCAAGGGTGGCCACTTACTAGGAAATCATGACACTCACTAAGGTGAAATAAGGAAAAAAGAATAATTTCCAAGCAAAACGTTCCATAATCAAGAGAAGTTTTAATGCAACATATTCAAATGCCCCAAGTATTAAAGCGACACTTACCATGATATTGACTACAACCGGATTTAGAGTATTAGGAGCCTTTGCCTCCTGTTGAGGCCTTAGTTTCCAACCTGGGTTTGGTGGTCTAAAAACCTAAGGTCTTGGAGTAGGTTGGTTTCTCTCCAGAGTTGTCAATTTGTTCATGATCTGATTCTGATTTTGGACAAACTGAGTATTCATTTGATCAAACTTCTGAACTAGAAGAGTGATTGGGCCCGTTGTAGTGCTTGTCGTAATCTTTGTCTTTGCTTCTACTTTGGCACGGGGAAACTAAAAGGGCTCAATCCTTGAGCTGATAAGATTTTCATCGATTTGAGTACTATACTCTTTGGCCTTTGCCAAAGTATCTGGTGCTTTATCCTTAAGGAGGAAAGCAAATTGTCCTTCGAAATCATTCATGTAGAGGACACGAACTATTGTTGGTGGTGGATGTAGGTCAACTGGGATCTGATCATACAGTTTGTCAAATCCATTATCGAACTCTTTCACTATTTTGTTTTCCTTCTTCTTGATTTGATTGAACTGTGCTAACAACATTCCACTATCTTTCTTGGTCGACCACCTGTTTGTAAGCAATTTAGTAAAATCATCATAAGATGCCAAATGATCATCAAGTAGTCCTATGAACCACCTTTGGGCATATTCGGTAAGAGACATGGCCAATAATCTCATCGCCACATCTTCATGTTCCACTCCTGCATTCTAACTCCACACCAAGTGTGCACAAGTGGTCTTATGGTGTGACCACATTGTTTCCAGTGAACTTTGGAAACCACTTATGAGTTTTTGTGGGCATGGCATGGGGGTACCCTGCTATGGCGGCCGGGTTCAATGGTTTAAATAGGTTTTTAGTCCAAGTGTGGGCCATTGTGTTGAGAGGAAGGAAACCTTGGAATAAGTTTTTCACAATGGGAGAGTTATGAGGAAGCCTTCTTCGTTAAAACTTAGAAGGTTTAAATCTTCTCGGGGGAAGGATTGGAGGGTTTTGGGATGGCGGAGTCGCCAAATGATCTCTAAGCAAGGCTCATGAAGAATAGAAAGGGAACTTCCCTCAAATGGAGTCGCCAAGCAAGCTATGGGTAGAGGATTTGGGATCAAAGCTTTCCAAAGTGTCCTTAGGGATCGAGAAAGGATTCAAAATCCTCCCCGGCAATGGCACCAAAATGTTATCGCACAATCTATAGATTCGGAAAATACCAACCCAAACCACAGAAGTGTGACAAATATGGGAGTACCTACCCACTATCACCTTAGATAGACACTCCCCTCGCTTTAGTGATAACAATTCACCACAAACTAGGAATCTCGATGACCCTAGGGGGATTGAGATGAAAAGTGATGTGATGATGAGTGAAACCCCCTATACGTCAAGCTTGGAGATAAAGGATGGCTTGAGAACGAGTCTTGTGGAAGGCTGAATGGTTGGAAATAGTTGTGCACCTGCAAAACAACGTCAGCCCTGCCCAGAACAAGACAAATGAGCATAAACCAAGCCTTATATCAAGGGGATCAACAAGATAATATTTCTCTCCCAAATCGCATCATTATGTATGTCTATAAATCAGCAAGAAACAATTACCAATAGCTGCAAATTAAACCACTAAAATCAAGTATAAGATGATGGAAACTAAGCTAGCAATAACTAGTCAACTGTCAAACTTCCATTGAAAAGAGCAATACTTTATATAGTATTTAGGGATGTTTGTTAATCGTTATCAGCAAGTATTATAACATCTAAGTGTTTGTAACAAACAAATGCTACATCAGCAAATTATAGCCACTAAAATCAGCTAACAATCCACCCAAAAGATAGCCAATGACACGTAGTTTAACAATGGCAGCTTGTAAACAAATTTCAGTGATAGAAAGATGATCAATAGATAAAATAGAGATGATTTTGTTGCATCCCTAATGGCTGTAGCTTTAGTTTATAACAGCAGCAAGAATTTTTAGGCTAAGCTAGGTGCCCTTAGGGCACCAAGATGCCTTAAGCATGCAAAATTGATTCCAACTTGATGAAATATCCCTGATCCAACATATCTGACTAGACTCTACTGAAACTTATGTCTCGGCTCTCGGATCTGATACTCCGGGGTTTTTGGATGCGTTTTAGTTACTCTGTTTAACATACATGGTGATTTTGCATGTGTGTGTCATGTAAATAAGTTGTTTTAGCAGAATATATGATGCATGCGAAATAAAAGGGACCAACACAACTCAATAGCATGTATTATGGAAAATAGCAGGAAATACAATGTGCATATGGGAGATATAGGAACTACTCATCAGCTAGATCTCATAAGAGTTTATCGTCGTTGGAACTACTGAAGGTTGAGAACTTTCTTCTGAATCATATCCCGGAAATAATGAGATCTTATTTCAATGTGTTTCGATCTGTCATGAAACACCGGGTTCTCTGTGAGCTTTATACCGTTCTGATTTTCACAGTGAATAACTGTGGGCTCGAGCTTTGACCTGAATAAGCCTGAAGGTAGCTTCCTGAGCCACACTGCTTCTCTGCCAGTAGTACTAGCAGCAATGTACTCTGCCTCTGCAGTGCTTTGGGCTACGGAGCCCTGTTTCCTGCTGGACCAGGAAATCATAGCTGAACCAACACTGAAGCAATATCCGGAAGTACTCTTCCGGTCCACAATACTGCCCATCCAATCTGAACTTGTGAAACCATGGAGTCATATACCTCTACTTGAGGTGTATCTGAGACCGTATCTCAGAATGTGTTTCACAGTA